>CATIWM010274479.1:0-12481 GCA_949671775.1 Mallotus repandus
AATTTTGAGTTACATCAAAATTCAAAAATTCTCGCTCTTTGATCGAGTATAAGTCACGGCTTAACCCGATACACTAGTCTAACTATATATATACTAACTTATTCTTAAACTCAACCAATATATATAAATGCAATGTAATATATATGCAAATGTACCTATATTAGAGTACGGGTGTGACAAGTTTGCTCGCCTTAATCATAAACCTTCCAATACTTAGCACCAAATTGAAAGTCCTTGGCCCTTTGCAGTTTGGGGGATGGATATCGTAGGCCCATTCCTAGTGTTAACATCTCACAAGAAGTTTCTAATCGTAGCCATTGATCACTTCACCAAGTGTGGAGGTGGAGGTTATCCTAGCCATTACAAAAGCTCAGATTCAACATTTCTTCGAGAAAGAGGTCATTTATAGGTTCAGTACACCTCATACTCTAATTACAGATAATGGAAAGCAGTTTAACAATGAAAAGCTTAAAAAATTTTGCTCAGATTTTGGCATCAAGCTCAAATTCAAATCAGTGGCTCACCTACAAATGATTGGGCAGACAGAGCTCACCAACAGAATTATCATGCAGGGTTTAAAGAAAAGACTGGTTGAGAAGAAAGAAAATTGGGTAGAAGAACTCAATAATGTCATCTGGGCATACAAAACAACACCCATATCCTTAACAGGGGAAACACCCTTTAGGCTGACATATGGAATGGTTACAGCGATACCAGTAGAGATCAGATCATCCAACTACTAAGTGATGGGGGGAATTAAATCCTAACATCAACAATATCAATGCTTGAATATGCCTAGATTTACTTAAAGAAAGAAGTGAACAAGCATCTATTATCTCAAAAGCTCAGAAATAGAGAGTTGTCATCACAACAAACATGTCCGACCAAGATAATTCAAGGTTGGACGCCTCATACTAAGAAGAGTTGATATTGGCAAAGGTAGTTCTGGAACAGGCAAGCTCGGACCTAATTGGGAAGGCCCTTATTAAGTCACAAAGAGAACTACTAAGGGTACATATAAGATAAAAGATATGCAAGGAAAAGAGTTGCCTTGATATTGGAACTCGGATAGCCTTCAAAAATATTATCATTAATGAAATTGTACTTAAAAAACTATGTTTTAATGAAATAGAAGCACTCTTTCATTCATTTTCAAACTCTATTACATCATTCAAAAAACGTATACACTTAAGTATTCACATTAGTCTCAGACTCGGGAGGCACTACCCTGTTAAAAGGGAAAAAATTTATATTCTCGAAAGACTAGCTTTGAGTAAGCTCAGCAGCAGAAGACTTGGCCTTAGAAGTTGATTTTTCCCTAGTAACTTTTAGATCAATACGTCACCTAGAGGTAGACTTATTTGCAACATCATCTTTCCTTCTAGCGACTTGTGGATCCTTATGTCGCTTGGATGCATATTTGCATGTTGCATCTTCCTTAGTAGCTAGCTTTGCTAGATCATTTGATGTAATTTTCTCAAGCTCGGAGAAGTCCATATTAGAATGCTGAGCAAACAAGACCCTCCTATATTCGGACTTATAAGCTTTGAGGAATACCTTCAACATCTTTTAATAATTTTTCATATCACCACCCAGGATTTATCTTCCTCAGTAAGCTCTTTCTTCAAAGCCTTAAGCTCGGTGTCTTACTATTCGATCCTAGAGTAAGTTGAGTCTAGGAATGCTCAAGCTCCGAGACTTTCTTTTTATAAGCCTCAGTCTCAGAATTGGCCTTGGTAAGCTGGGTTTCAGTAAGCTTCAATGCATGCTTGCCTGCCTTTAATTTCTTCTCATAATATGAAGTAAAGGTGCCAACATTTCATCTTTGAAGTTGTATTCACTTTGAAGGACAAAATAATTATCCCTTGCCAGTGAAAATCCTTGGGCCAATTGGCAAAGGAAAGGAAAGAGTTAAAACTCTAAAGCTCCTACAGTTATAAAATAACCAAGTTAAGAAACTTACATCAAGAGTATGGCTAATCAAGGAATTCAACAGATCATTTCTTCCCATGTCCTGCCACCTTTAAATATCCTCTGGCAAACGAAAGGACTTAGTATACGGATCTCGAACTTGGGTATTGAGGATACTTGGAGGCTTCATCTTTGATAAGATGAACCTCTTCATATCTAGTCATCCAGGTAGCTTCTAGCTCTTGATGAACACCCCATCAGCCAACTCCTCTTCTTCCTCTAACTCCTTTCCTTGAGAACACTTCTTGGAGGATTCGGTAAAACTCTTCTTTAAAAGCTTGGTTGTAGAGTAGAATCTTCTGCAATCATAACTTGATGTTCAACACGAATCTCAAAAAGCTCTTATTCCTGAGTAAGGTCAGTAAAATCCTACCCCTATGCTTGCTCCTGCTCGTCATCTGAATTCAACAGCCCGTCCGTAAAGGTAAAATAATCAGCCATCTATAAATAAAGAAGGGAAAAGTTGGAAGGATATCTTTAGAAACTCAAAACATACCAGAAGCAAGTTTAGGTCCGGGATAAACTCTCCGAAGATATTGCCGAGAATAATTCTCAGTAGATGTACCCTCAACTATGGTATGATTATGAAGTTTGCGTACCAGAGCCATATCGTCTTCAGGCAGCTTTGTAAGGCACTACACCTTATGGCACTCATCAACCCATATGTGTTGGACATGGATGGATTCTGATGGATGTTCAACAATAAAAAATTTATGCCTCCAGGACTTTAGTAGATCTGGAAGCTTAGTAAACAAACTTTGATTTGGAGTAGCTAACAATGAGAAGATCAACTCCCCCTTTTTCTCATTCAAACTATACATAAATCGGAACATATCTAAATCCATACTTCTACCCTCTCTGTATCAATTATATATACCTCGTTAAGATTTTGTAGTTGTTGGGGTGTAATTGCCCAGGGGCTACATTAAACCTATTCAGAAAACCCTTACGAATTGGTCTAAAGGGAACCTCAACCCCCCTTCCTGTTGATCAGTGTACATAACCATTTTGTGCTAATCAAGAAATGGTTCATGAGCCTTAAAACTCTTCTCTATAGTATGCAATACAAAATCTTGAAGAATGTTATACCTGCTCCTAAACCATTATAGCATGCCTTGATATACTCTTGACTCGAACAAGTCAGGTTTTACCTGTTCTCAAGGAGCCATTGGGTCTAAAAAAAAAGAAATGAGAAGAAGACAAGTAACTAAACAAGAAAAATTTTCACCTAGAAATACAAAATCTTTCACAAAAAATGGGAAACACTAGACGCAAAGCACACTTGTAAGCAAAACAAAAATGAGAGCAAAATTCACAGAAGTAGAGCAAAAGTGAAAAGTGAACTGGGAAAGATGGGTTTTTAAAGGGGACGAAAGATTCTAGAATCCTTTTCAACACCCCTACAAAACTCAAGGGCATCTACATTGATCTAAAGGGTATTTTCAGGAAAACACAAGCCCATTCCCTAAGCAGTTATGATGGCAACAGCCAAAATGTCTCATCTTTTGACACACGAACAGACGTGAAAATTTTCAAAATTTAAAATAAGGCATCTCAAAAGGCATGTAATTTAACCATTGATGCTTCCTCAAGACTCGGGTTGCTTCTAAGGTACCAAGCATTAAAGTCCAGTGACTGAAGCTGGCACCCACATGTTGCTTTTAAAGTACTGAGGTTAAGACTCAGGTCGCTTCTAAGGTACCGAGCATCAAAGTCCAGTGACTAAAGGTGGCACCCTCAGGTCACTTTTAAGCTACTGAGGTTAAAACTTGGGTGGCTTCTAAGGTACCGAGCATCATAGTCTAGTGATTGAAGCTGGCATCCTTAAGTCGCTTCTAAGGTACTGAGGTTAAGACTCGGGTCGCTTCTAAGGTATCGAGCACCAAAGTACAGTGACTGAAGCCGGCACCCTCAGGTCGCTTCTAAGGTACTGAGCATCCAAACTCCAATGTTCGATGGTTCCATCAGATCATTTCTATAAAACTGACGGGTTAATCTTTTGGCACATTTCAAAACACCGATCATCTTTCTTGGAATATTTAAATTACAAAGCATTAAAGTCCAATGGGCATCTTCAAAGACTCAATACCGAGCATCCTCTCCTTCAGTGATTGAGGCTGGCCACCTTAGCTCACCTTCTAGCATCAAGCACGATCGCCACAAGTCTCTCTACCCTATATTACTCAGCTTCAGACATTTCAGACATAAATATCCTAACAGACTTTCGAGGGGGACTCTTGATACCCCACTAGTATGTCCCTCTTCAATTAAGGGTTTATTTTCCTAAACAAAGGTTACCTGCAGGGAAAAAAAGACCAATCCAAACAGCAAGAGGAGTCTTTTATTAAGAAGACTCCTGGATCAGGAAGAAAACCTCTCCAATGGGTACAAGTCCTACACAAAAGAGAAATCATATTCCTCTCAGGTTTGAGCATTACACTCTCTATAATACTTGTCACTTCTCCCCTTATCATTCATTCTATTCCTTTAGCTCATTGATCTCTCTTTATCTCTCTAAATTATCTCTCTACCTTAACTAACTTA
The DNA here is from genome assembly GCA_949671775.1 of Mallotus repandus. Classification (NCBI taxonomy): domain Eukaryota; kingdom Viridiplantae; phylum Streptophyta; class Magnoliopsida; order Malpighiales; family Euphorbiaceae; genus Mallotus; species Mallotus repandus. Next base: position 4,516 of record CATIWM010274479.1, read on the forward strand.
GGCATCGGAGTGTTTGTGGGGTAGATCCCCACCTCTCACCTTGCCTTTTATTGATTGTTTGACCGCAGGACTCGGAGGTTTCATAAATCAAGTTATTAAATATTAACTTGTAAGTGATATCTTGGTGTGGTAATCAAACATCGACAATAAGAACTGTCAAACAACAAATCTTTCTTTGGGCCGATTTATTATTCACATAAACAACAAATCTTCTTTTGGGCCGATTTATTAAGTAATATCTATCATAATTATTATAATTATTAGTGTGTTTGTTTTTATTATTTTATTTATTTATTGTTGTAATTTCATCACAATTAATAACAAGTGGTGAAAAGTGTGTTGTTATATTATTTTTATTAATAATAAAAAATATTTTTTTATATTTTCATCATAAATAAACATTATTTATTTATTAATTTCTCATTGTTGATTACTACTCCATTTAAATATTAATATCATTATATTAAGTAAAAATGGAGACTAAAAATCATTTAAATCAACTTAAAATAGAGAAATTAAATAGTAAAAATTACCAAATTTGGAAAATAAGAATAATATTTTTTTTTCTTATTCATGAAAAAACACACTATACAATAACAAAAGAAAAACCAAGAGAATCTCAAGATCCTTTAGAAATAAATGAAAGAATAAAATTGGAGGAAGATGATCAACTTTCTCGTGCTACTATTTTAAATAACATATAAGATGATTTAATTTTTCTTCATGAAAATAGTGAAAATTATAAACTATTAGTAAAATTACTAGAACAAAAATATGAAAACACTTCTGAAACATATATCTAAATGACGTTAGAAAAATTTAATGCAACAAAAATTTCTGAAAATGATAGTATTTCTAAACATAGTCACCAAATGGAAATCATTGCTAAAAATCTAGTAAATGCAGGTCATTCAATTTTAGACAAAATGCAAGTCTCCACTTTATTAAACAGTTTACTAAAATCATGGGAGAATGTGGTGACTTCATTGACTTATGGACAAGCAAATTTAACCATAGGTACTTTAACATCGTTATTAATTTTAGAAGAAGAAAGGAGGAATAAAATAAATAAAAAAGAAAATTTTGATTTACTTCTAACCGAAGCCACCAAAAATAAAGGCATAAATCATTTTAAATTTACGAAAAATAAGAGAAAATTTAAAGGATAATTTAAAATGAAGAACAAGCCTAAAGTACGTTGCTGCAATTGTGGAAATGTTGGTCATTTCAAGCGGGAATGCAAATCTAAATGGAAACAACCAAAGGAAATAGCAATAACAATCATAGAAGCCATTTTAACTGGGCAAGCAAATTATTCTTGGCGGATTAATTCTATGGCTACAAGACACGTTTGTAATTTATGTGAAAGTTTCGCAGAATTTAAAGCCATAAAGCCTGGAGAACACAAGTTATACATGGGTAATAATACTTATGTTAATGTATTAAGTAAAGGCAAATGTAAAGTTATGTGTGATAGTATAGGGATAATATTTAGAGATGTATTGTATGCTCTAAATATTCATTAGAATCTTATATTTGTAGCCACATTATAGAGTAAAGGTTATGAATTTAGATTTTTCAAAGGTAAAGTAACAATAGGTAGAAATAAAAAGGTTCTAATTAAGGGTATCTGAATGGATGACTTGTACAAACTTATTGCTAATAATAAAATAAATATTTTTTTTGAGTATTTTCTCATCTCAAATGAAAATGATTCTTATTTATGGCATTTAAGATTGGGTCATATAAATAAAAAAAACTTAGAATGAGTAAAATTAGATTAATTCCACACTTATAAAAAGTACACTTTGATACTTGTGAATCTTGTACTAAAGGAAAATTAGTACAAAAACCATTTTCTAAGTCTTGGAATTCATTTAATTTACTAAAAGTCATCCACTCAGACATTTATGGTCTAATGAGAACAAAAATCCACAAAGGAATGGAATACTTTATAACATTTATTGATGATTATTCTAGATATTGGTATGTTTATTTTTCAAAAAGCAAAATCAAAAGCAATTGAAAAATTCAAGGATTTTAAGATGGAGGTGGAAGACCAACTAGGTCGAGATATTAAAACCTTGAATTCAGATAGGGGTGGAGAATGTGAAGCCTTTGATGATTTTTGTAAAGAAAATGGTATAAGGCATATTTATGCTATGCCTTACACACCACAATAAAATGGAATTGCAGGAAGATGAAACAAAATTCTATGATTAGATCAATAATGGCTCAAGCTGATCTTGGAATACAATTTTGGGGAGAAGCATTAAGTACTGCTCAATATATCTTAAATAGAGTAAAAACAAAATGAAAAGACATGGCACCTATGAATTTTGGATAGGTTTAAAACCAGACTTAACAAACTTAAAAGTTTGGGGATGTAAATCATATGTTCTTATACCGAGACCATTGGGAGACAAACTAAAGGATAAGACATGGGAATGTAAATTTATAGGATACAATCGGATATCAATTCTATCATCCAAAAAAGGCTTAATAGAAAGTAGAAATGTAGTCTTCTATGAAATAACTGATTTTAAAAATACAATAGAAGACATTGTTCTTCAGGATGATGAATCAACATAAGAAATTGTGCCAATGGACGTCAATAATAGTGGGAGCATAACTCTAATAGATAAAGAAGCTATTGAAAATAATAGGAGCATAACTTCGACAGATAATGAAGCTATTAATGAAACAATAAATCTAAAGGAAAATGAGAAACAAATAGAAGATGTAAATATTGGGAGAAAAAGAAGAAGGGAACCATCAGTAAATTTAAAAGATCATTATGTATTTAACATAGAAGATGTAGACTATGCTGAAGTAAATAATGATCCAAGAAATTTTAAAGAAGCCTTAGAAGCTTTAGATGTACAACAACGGTATGAAGCCATGGATGAAGAACTTAATTCCATTACTAAGAATAAAGTATGGGAATTAATAGAGCTTCCAGAAGGCAGAAAACCTATTGGATGTAAATGGGTATTGAAAAAAAAATTCAAAGCAGATGGTACTCTAGATAAGTTTAAAGCGAGGTTAGTAGCTAAAGGTTATACGTTATGCTCAAAAGCCTGGTATAGACTTTGTAGACACTTATTCACTAGTAGTAAATTTCATATCTATAAGGATGATTATAGCAATTATTGCTCGATTGGATCTCGAATTACATCAATTAGATATAAAAACAGCTTTCTTGAATGGAGGTCTTAAAGAAGACATATACATGGTGCAACTAAAAGGCTACAAGGTCAAAGGACAATAAAAGAAAGTGTGCAAATTGAACAAGTCACTATATGGGTTACGATAATCATCAAGACAATGGTACTTAAAGTTCCATCAAGCAATTATAGAAATAGGATATAAAGTAAACTTGACCATTATGTTTATATATTAAAACAAGATAAAGATATAGCAATATTGTCATTATATGTAGATGACATATTATTACCAAGAAATAATACGAACATAATGGAGAAAATAAGCCATGTCTTAGTTCTCAGATTGAGATGAAAGACATGGGAGAAGCCTCATATGTTCTTGGAATTAAACTTACAAGAAATAGGGAATCTAAATTATTATATTTATATCAGAAAAAATATTTGGAAAAAATATAAGATAGATTCAATATGGGGTCATATAAAGCTGTAACAGCTCTGGCATGTAAAGGTCTACATTTGACAAAGATATATGTCTGAAGGATGAAGTAGAAAGAAAAGAAATGCTTTTTATGCCCATGTTGTGGGGAGCCTCATGTATGCTATGACAAGTACAAGACCAGACATTTATCATGCAGTATGGTTAGTAAGTATATATAAATTTGACCCTAAACCAGGGCATTAGGAAGCAATCAAAAGAATATTCAGATATATAAGAGGAACAATTGATTAAAGCTATGATTTGGATTAAAGGAATTAAATGTAATAACAAATAGTGGACTTTGTGGAGATGTAAATGATCGAAAATCCACGAGTGGCAATATATTTTTATTTGGTGGAACGGTTGTATCTTGGGCAAGTAAAAAACAGAATTATGTTGCAAAACACACTATTGAAGTAGAGTATGTAGCATGTAGCATAGCAGCAAACAACACGGTATGGCTTAAAAGGTTTGTTAATAGTCTAAAATGTGATTTACTAGATAAGCTAGTCAATGTGTTTTGTGATAATCAATCAACCATCTTTCTAATAAAAAGTTTAGCAAATAGTTCCAAAGGAAAACATATTGACACACATTATCACTATATACAAGATATAGTGGAGTGAGATGAGATTAAAGTCGACTATATCTCATTAAAAGAGATGGTAGCCGATCTCATGACCAAAGGGTTGACTTTGGAAAAATTCAGAGTACATGTTGCTGCAATGAGATTAAAGGCCTAGACATTGTAGCATGGAAAAGAAGGACATTAGATGTAAAGCTAGTTTCTTGGGGACACTTAAGAAAAGAGTATTCTAATGTGATTCCATCTGAAAGGGGTATAATTGATTGAATAAAAGGTGGAAGGGTAATAACGCTAAAATGATGGAGTTCCAATTTCTATGGTTAAAAGCTGAAGTCCACATAATGTGAGCATTTATGGAATATATTGGAACGTGATCATTGAACAGTACAAGTCGTTGACTTAAATCAATGAAACCTTATAATATGAGACTATGAGAAGTAATTGAGAGTTGATGCAGGTTGAGTAGATGAAGAGTCTGGTAACTTGGCTAAAAGTGCTATGGCATCAAGGTAGTTGACATAAAGCTTTAGACACAGAAACATGGTGTCATTTAAACAATATTGGTTTAGATGATCTATGTTAGTCTCATGAAAGTCTGACAAACTTCTTGAAGAAAAATACGCTAACGTTGCTAGACATGAATAAACAAATATAAGAGATCTCAGAAACTGTCTAGTAACAACTTAAGTGTGTGTGTGTGTGTATATATATATATATATACACACACATACGCATTAAGTGTTATCATGGAATACTTGAGTCATGAACAAGATATTCTAGCTGAGGAAGTCAAAAACACTAAACAATAATTATTTTGTCCAAGAAGAAGATAAAAGAATAAATGGCCAAAATAATTAAAGGTTGTGTTTTTTCACATAGATAATTAGGAAGAGTTGTGTTTGTAAAATAGATAAAGATAACTTTTTGTTATAATAAATTACTGTTAATTTATTATAACTAAGTGCTGTATCTTTTACAAACAGTGTGAATTACACCCACTAGAACTCTATTAATATATCAATATATTATGTTGTTTGTTAATTGCAAATTCTTAATTCTTCTATTCTTTACAGTCTATGTGATAACCAGTCTTATGACATCATCACAATTTTTCTCTACAACATTTCCTGGCCCTTCATAATCATGATTTGAATATGGCTTCAATAACTTGTTCGTCTCATGAAAGATTATAAGCGCTTCAATCATGCTTTAGAGGTCCCTTTCTCTTTATCTGTTCGATTTGGTCATTTACAGCAATAAAATTTCAATATTTTTTTATTGTTTGATGACTTTCTTTTAGTGGGTTTTTAAGATTTTATTGATATCTTTTACACTGGTTGGATGTGCTGAAGCTTTAAAGCATATTATCTTTTTTGGATGGAGTTCAACAATGGAACTTTTTTTACCAAATCCGTCGAAGTTTCATAAGTTTGCCCATTGAGATTTTTATATCAGTAATGTGCTGGTTCCTGTGGCATGATTTTTTGTGGCGGTTTAATTTGGTTCTTAGAGTATTAATCATTCCATTTATTAATGTTGATGATCACTGTGTTAGGCATATTAAATTTGATTTTTGAAGCCATAAAGTTCCAGGCTTTGATATAGTCATGGGCTAGATGGTGTTGTTGATGCCGATATGCCTATGTAACCATCGATACTTAACTCTTGTCTCAAATTGATTGGCAAGCGTTTACATGAATCATTTGCCTTCAGCATTTGACCACAAATGTGGGGTCACATGTTGCATGGACTTTGTACCCACTTGTAATAATAACAAAAAAAAAAAATGGTGTTTTATTTTTGTTTTTGGTTTCTCCTTTTCTACTTTTATATAATTAAAAGTAGAAAGTGTCTAGCTTTCTACTTTTTTTCTCATTCGGCAGCAAAAAGAAAAATAAACCAGTCAATTATCTTGTATTATTTTTTTTATTTTTGTATTAATTGCAACTTGTATTAAACATTTTGTTATTATGTTCAATACTAATTTGTTTATTATGTAGTTTATAATTTTAAATTTTTAAATTTTTGGCGAGTTAAAAAATTAAATTAATTTAAATTTTATCAACTTTTTTTATTACCAATTGTTGTTATACAACAAACTTAAGAAATAATAAGAATGATACTTAAAAACAGTCTACTTTCTGATTATTATAAGTATTTGAAACTTAAAACAATATTTGAAAACTAAAAACAGTATCTTAAACTCATAAATACAGTATACTATTTGAATATTATATGGATGGGAAACTCCAAATTCGTATCAAATACTAAAACCAGTATATTATCTGAATATTATTCAAATATTTTCCTCCAACCAAAAGTATATTTTCTAAATATTATTCATATCTGAAACTCAAAACAGTATTTGAAACTCAAAATTGTATCTAAAAATTAAAAACATTATCTCAAATTCATAAATACAATATACTATTTGAATGTTATATGTATGTGAAACTTAAAAATAGTATCTGGTACTAAAATCAGTATATTATCTTAATATTATTCAAATATTTTCCTTCCAATCAAAAGTATATTTTTTGAATATTATTTGTATCTGTAACTCAAAACAGTATCTGGAGCTCAATTTTTTTAACAATTAATTAAAATGAGGGAATCTAAAACCTAAAATGAACTGAGTGAACATGTCGTGCATAATTTAAACACCTATAACTTGTAAAAAAAAATTTAATCAATGTTTTTTGAATTTTTTATTTTTTTGAAAATTTAATTTTGTTTTAAAAAAAACTAAAATGATGGAATCTAAAACCTAAAATGAATTGGGTGAACTCATCATGCTATGATTTAAATACTTTTAGTTTGTAAATAATTTTTTTTAATTAAAATTTATTTTTAATGTAATTTATAGAAAAAAAAAACACAAACAGGGCTAAAAGGGTACATGTTGTGAGTAGCAACGGAACTACACATGATGTTGCTCGCAACATGTATCATTTTCCTTAATAGAAAGAGGGAGTATTTTTATAATTTACATTTCCCATCAAATAAGGCTTCTTTAATTTACAAGCTAAAGATGTCTAAATTAATAGAAAAAGGGAGTATTTTGAGTTAAATAATTAAACATTGGGTCACAATATTTTCCTATTGTATTAAAAATTAACAAAAGTTATTAATTAAAATTTTTGTTACACAACAAGCTTAAAAAATGATAAAGAATGATACTTACTAAACAATATATTTTCCGAATATTATTCGAATATGATACAATCAAAACAGTATATTATCTGAATACTATACGTATTTGAAACTCAAAATGGATTCTGAAACTGAAACTCAAAACAGTATATGAATATGATACTTTGAGCAAATATATATTGTTAAAAAATTATCAAAGAAATAGTTGGCCTTGAGTAATAAATATCAAATACAATTGTATTCAATTAATTAAAATAAAAAATAAAAATAATTTATATATGCACATCAATTAATTTGAATCCAAGTGCCACCTCTTTTTTCGAATGCACAAAACTTGAAATATTTTTCATTTATTTATATTTTATTATTTGTATAATTTAATTTATTTTTTGTGTACAAAATGAATAAAATAATATATATATTTGTAAGTTATATAGGATCAAAATAAAATAAATCTATCAACGTTCGCAATAAAATTCTATCTGTTATAAGACTAACAATAAAGTATTTATGAATTAATCTCATCTTTTAATAGTTTTAATTTTTCTTTTTGAGTAATAACTTCAAAATTTTTCAATAAAA
>CATIWM010274503.1:0-10817 GCA_949671775.1 Mallotus repandus
GGCTCTCCAAGGCACATTAAAACTCACAGGTGCTAACCAAGGATCTACCAGCCACTGCTAATGGTCATTTAAAAATCCCAAAAGACCCGTTTTCCCACCATGACACATGCTTACTTAAAGCCACCCAAAATCCAAAGCTTACTTTTAATGCAAGTCTTCCTTCTTTTCAAATAAAGCCTAAGCCGATTGTCAACTCATTCTCATCCAACATGATTCACCTTTCTTAAATAAAGATTTGCAATGGGCTCCCCAATGCTACTCTTACCCTTACTGTTCCAAAGAACCACCCGTGTGATAAACAAACTACCACACTTTTATCCCAAAAACTCTAAACCTCTTAACTGGCCATTAGCTCAATATGCTATCATTAAAATCTCTAATTTTTTCCCTAAATGAGTTGGTCCTCTTGCTATCAACATTGTTCCTAGTATCTCCAGTCAAGAATCAATAATCGTCTGACTCTCCTTAAAGGACCTTGACCTAATCCTTCAAATAAAAAAAATTTAGAGCCCAACACTCACCTCTATCATATAACATACTTATCTGCATTACATGCACATCACAATGCATACCCTGAGAGTGCAAGTCAATGTTACTCTTCTTTGTATAACAATACCATCATCATTCCATGCATACATGCATTGTAGATATGTCTCAAAAAAATATGACGTCTTAGTGTCATCTTGCATTAAGATCATTGAGTACATCCATATATAGGCTTAAGAAAATGAGCAATTATCTTATCTTCATAAAGCATAATCATTCACTTACATACATACATGTGCCTTAAAATGACAACTAATCTCACATTTCATCATATAGCATAAGCACTAGCATAATCATTATCATTATATTATAATCATTAATGCCATGCACATGTATCCATCAAAAAATAAATAACCATCCCCATTGAGATATGGTATCTCCATTTCCATCGACATCACATGTGCATGCACACCTGCATACATGACCAAAACTTCCTCATCACAAAGCATAATAATTAGCATTCTACAAGCACATACATTTGCACACTTCGCACATGCATAATGACTAAAGATTCGTGTGCATGTGTACTTGCATTGGTATTTCAAAAAAAAAAAATCAAATAATCACTAATCTTTTATGCAACAGCATGACCACCCTCATCATACACACTCGCACACCATATATATGCTTAGGGAATCCAACATGCATCATATTCCCACAAAACATAATCATACATTACATTCTTCTGCATTGGAGAACATGTCAATTTATCCTTCAACTCGAAGAATAATCACTAGCACTTTATACATGTTATGACCATTTGCACCCCATGCATATGCACACATGTCTCAGGGAAATAAGCTACTCTTCATTCATCATGCATACATGCATTCACATAGCACAATCGTCATTCATACATGCATTCACTCACATACTCTAAAGAATAGCACAATCTCCTCTCACCTTGAAAAAATATATTCAGTACTCCATATGTGTACATATAAGTCACATATCTTTGTGTCATGCAATTTGATCATTCATATTCTATGCATGCAGACATTTCATAAAACAAAAGACTTTCATCTCAATAAATGGTATGAACCATTAGTATTTCCTACATGCATGCTAAAGCACTTTCATTCCCACCTACATACACGCATGCATAAACACTCGCATTTCCTCTTTTTCTTCTTGATGTACAATCACTCACACATATGCATTCTCTCAAATGACATCAAGGGACAACCCTCTTCTTTTAACATCATATACAATCATTGACATTTCATGCGTTATGCATATTGATCATCCCCCTTAACAAATAAAACAACTTTTCCCCATCATGCAATACAATAATCAACATTCCATGCATTGTACAAAGACGAAAAAGCTTCTTCATGAAACAACATGATTGTCATTATTACCTTCATACACACACTCGCACATGAATCTCATCATATAGCATGGTCATCTACATCATATGTATACACACATCCACGCACATACCATAGAAAAAATAGTTACCCTTTGTTCATCACCAATATTTCATTGGTATACATGCATATATCATAATAAGGTACAACTATCAGCATCACCAAAATGCACACATGAGTGCATTTGCATATACCATCCCTTGGTGGAATCAACGAGTGACCATGGATGCTCATGAAAGTCACTTAAATCTTAAAGCATGACATTACAAAGGGCTCCAGGCTTCTTTAACATTCATTAGTTGACCCTCACAAAACTCCTTCACCTCCTAAAGGCTAGCTTTAGTCATGGTTCTAGCACAATCCCCAAGCAAACGACAAGACCAGCAGGCTTGAAACCCAAAAATTCAAAACCAACATACCTTGCCCAAAAGCCACCACAAGATTAACTCAAATACCATAGAAGCACCTCAAAACCTCCTAAACTCTCCAAAGCCACACAAACAAAAACCAATAAAAATTGCCTCATTGCACCCAAACATGTGCATGGATAACTTGTGGGCCACTTGCTATACATGGATTATCTATCAAACCATTCTCACTCCTTCATCAGATAAATAGCTTGACTGAGTGCCCCAGAAGAGAAAAGAAAGTTCGGATCAAACGAAGAAGTGAAAGGAACCCTAAGGTCAAAAGCCAAAGCACCAACGCCCTCTCGGTTATTCTTGACACACAAGTTATGTTTCAATTTTGCCCAAAGGCTTTTTTCCTCTTTTCCAGTAAACAAATCTCAATCTTTAGATACCCTAACTTCATTTTGACGATCTACCTCTTTCCCTTGCCATCAATGAGCAATCTCATAATGGTCTTCTTCTGCATCAAACATGCATCATAAGCATCGCATTCACAAACATCAGAAACATGCATCATAGGCATAACATACACAAACATAGAAGTACATGTCACTAACAAATGAGCATTGTGTGCATGAACATTAGAAACATGCAATATGAGCACAACATGCACAAACATGGAAAATATAAATCATAAACATTTACATGCAAATGATCATTGTATATGCATCATAAACATTTACATAGAAATGCGAAACATGCATCATAAGCAGGAATATGATAAAAAAGGTGACGCACCAAGAAGCCATAAACCCAAACATTCAAGGAAGATTAGAATGCTCAAGGAAGTCGAAAGCATACAAAGGTCCTAAGGCATCCACATCAATATGAGGACCGCTAGAAGATACCATCAAGTACTCTCAAGGGGCAAGCATCTACATGGGCAACAAGCAGACTCAAGTAAGGCAAGGTTTGCACCTAATAAGACACAAACGCCAACTCCAAAAGACTAGCTTAACACTAAAGCAAGAACTACAGACACTACAACAAGAGTTACAAATACCATAGAAAGACCTACAACTAGAGCTACACAGACAGCTAGAGCTATAGAGACATCAAGAACTAAAATCAGACAGCTAAAGCTACATAAACAGCAAGAGCTAAAACCAAACAACTAGAGCTACACAGACAACAAGAGCTAAAATTAGACAGCAAGAGCTACAATCAGACAACTAGAGCTACACAAACAACAAGTGCTAAAATCATATAAACTAGAGCTACACAAATAGCAATTGCTAAAATCAGCCAGCTAGAGCTACACAGACAGCAAGAGCTAAAATCAGACAGCTAGAGCTACACAGACAACAAGAGCTAAAATCAGACAGCTAGAGCTACACAGACAACAAGAGCTACAATCAGACAGTAAGAGCTACATAAATAGCAAGTGCTAAAATCATATCAGCTAGAGCTACACAAACAGCAAGTGCTAAAATTTGACCATTAGAGCTACATAGACAGTAAAATCAAACAGCTAGAGCTATACATATAGTGAGTAATGAAATCAAACAGCAAGAGCTACAACCAGAACAATACATACAACAAGTGCTAAAGCAAACAACTAGTGCTATGACAAGTGCTAAGAAGCAAACGACAAAAGCTAAGTAAGCAAAACTACAACAGGAGCTATCATAGCAATGACTAAGTGAGTCAACTAACCAAGCATTGGTCTCCAGGCTATAGACAACAGGAATCGGATCTCCTCGAGAAAGTTGAGGTGGACGAGAAGAGGCTCCACCACTGGTCCCAGCAGCCTCTGTAACTCCAGCAGCAAAAGAAGTCCCTGCACTAGTCTATATAAAAACTGCCTCATCCTCTAAAACAAACTCGTCAAAAGAAAAAGAAGCAGTATTCACACTGCCAAAGTCACCAAGACCACCAAAAATAGGAAGAAAATCCATAATTCATGGAGAAGCAGAATAACATAATAAGAAAACAGAAGAATAAAAATACTCCAAAAACGTGAAAAGAAGTCGCAGAGGATAAAAAATAGCCAGAGCTACAATCATCACAACTAGAGCTACAGTCATCATAGCCAGAGCTATAATCCTCATAGCCAAAGCTACAGTCCTCATAACCAAAGCTACAGTCCTCACAACTAGAGCTACAGTCATCACAACTAGAGCTATAATCATTATGGCGAGAGCTATAACCATCATAGCGAGGGCTACAGTCATCACATCTAGAGCTACATTCATCGCAGCCAAAGCTACAAGTCATCACAGCCAGAGCTATAGTTATCACCGCTAGAGTTAGAGCCACAGTCACCACAGCTAGAGCTAGAGCCACAGTCACCACAGCTAGAGCTACAATTATTACAACTAGAGCTATAATCGTCACATCTAGAGCTACAGTCCTCACAGCCAAAGCTATAGTTCTCACAGCCAGAGCTACAATCATCACAACTAAAGCTACAATCATCACAACCAGAGCTACAGTCCTTACACCTAAAGCTATAATCATCACAACCAGAACTACAATCATCACAGCCAGAGCTATAATCGTCACAGCCAGAGCTATAATCATCATAGCCAGAGCTACAATCCTCATAGCCAGAGCTATAGTCCTCACAAACAGAGCTACAGTCATCACAGCCAGAGCTATAGTCATCATAACAAGAGCTATAGTCATCATAGCAAGAGCTACAGGCATCGCACCTAGAGTTACAGTCATCACTGCTAAAGCTAAAGTCATCATAGCAAAGGCTACATGCGACACAGTAAGAGCTACAGTCACAACAAAAGCTACAAACACTACAACAAGAGCTGCAATCATCATAACAAGAACAACAGCCAGAACAACAAGGGCTATAGTGAGAACTATAATTACAGTAAGGACAACAGATGCTACAGCAAGAGCTACATCCAGTAAAGTAATGGATACATTCACGCTGAGTGACAGAAGACGGGGAATGCTTAAAAAGAGAAAGATGAAAATAAATGCAGGGAAAGCAAAGCAAAAAATAATAATAACAATAAATCATTGCGTAACCTTTCGGCGGTATCCATGCTTAGTAATATGGGAACGACAGAAGGCACCAAAGAAAGGAAATCCCTACACAAAAGTAAATAATTTATAGTCAGTTATCACTTTCCTGCTCAAAAACCTCTTGATAATCAAAATTTATTCTATTCATCTACATCCTTTATAAGTTCCATCTGGCTACATTTTTCAGAAATTCACTTGGGAAGCTTGCTCTCCATTTGGTAACACAAACAATATTGACCACGAGTTATGGATCATGTTTTTGAATTGCTGATATAAGCATTAACTCAAGGTTATCATAGTTAAGACAACTAAAATGCTCTAATACATACAACTCTTGGCATCGATGGATCAATTACAAGAATTCAAGAATAGAAGCACTCAATGACTAATTCAATGCATAAATTCAAGAATAAAAATTCTTTTCAAATAGAATAATAATTAAATCATGGTCACATGTTCATAAATGCCTTCTTAGGACTATGAGTTGGAATTAGCCCAATAAAAATTTAAAAATCATCATCACTGATCAAGATCAAGAAGCACCTACAAGAATATCATAACAAAAGAAGAACTTCAAGTTTGAACCAGCTAATAAAAATTCAAAAGTCTTAAGCAACGATCAAGATAAAAAAAACACATATAAGAAAATTCAATAAGAATTCATCAAGATCAAAGAGCATATGCTATAGAGCCGAAAGGTAACTGCACTATGCACCAATCACAAACACACACCAAGCACAACAACAATCATAATTTAACTTTGCATGACACTAAGTAGGTGATTGTAGCACTACCTAAAACCCTAGTCAGGTGAGGGTAGCGTTTCTACTTTACATGACACCAAGTAGGTGATCAAGCACTACCTAAAACCTAGTTAGGTGAGGGTAGTGTTGCTACTTTTCACAAGACCAAGTAGGTGATCGCAGCACTACATAAAACCCTAGTCAGGTGAGGGTAGCATTGCTACTTTGCACCACACCAAGTAGGTGATCGTAGCACTACCTAAAACCCTAGTCAGGTGAGGGTAGCATTGCTACTTTGCACGACACTAATTGGGTGATCATATCGCTACCTAACAACCCATAATAGGTAAAGGAGACATTGACACCAATTAGGTGATCGTAGCACTACCTAAAACCTTAAATAGGTGAGGCCAGCATTGCTATTTTGCACGATACCAATTGGGTGATCAAAGTGGTACCTAACAACCCTGAATAGGTGAAGGAGACATTGACACCAATTAGGTGATCCTAGCACTATCTAAAACCCTAACTAGTTGAGGGTAGCATTGCTAGTAAACCCCTTAACATTGCTATAGAGTGTTAAGTATCCCTTAACATTGCTAGAGAATGTTAAGAACCCTTGATACTGCTAGAGAGTATCAAGTACGATGCCCAAAGGGGTGGTCATTGCATTTGCATACGTATGCTTGCATATCATGTGCTTGATTGTATATCACTATCACGTGCTTGTCTTACTTACTTAATCATCTTGTGTGAAGAAATGCATCTTTGCATGCATCTCAAATTGCATCATTCTGTATGTATCCCAAACTGCATCATTCAAAAAAAAGCCATCACTACCACATTCATGTGAAACTTACATTCATTCTTTGCGCGAACCCTAAAATTGCATCATGCATTTTACATTTTACATTGCATTATACATTTTACATTGTATCTCACATCTCATATATGTCATTATCATTTTGTGTGAGCCCTGAAAATTCATCTTATGTGAATCCCAAAAATGCATTTTGTGTGAATCCCAAAGTTACATCTTGCATAAATCCCGAAATCACATCTTGTGTGAACCCCATTCTTGTGTGAACCCCAAATTGCATATTGCATGCTCCCAAACTACATCCTACACAATAGCCTAACCACCAACCAATAATGAAGATTGAATCACAAATAACAAAAACCAGTCAGACGTCTAAAGACAACACAGTACTCAGGTAAGTGCCTCTATCCTCAGAAAATTATTTTGCATCTTTGCATTGCTTCGCATGTATTGACATCAGCACTAAGGGGCTATGCAATACACGTGAAGCAGGGGGCAACTGTCATACATTGAATTTTGACTGTCCCCAAAAAGGTCTAGTGATGAAAACATTCCTCCAAACATGACAAATGTCTATTCATTCGTACCGCCTCTGAAGCGTGCCGAGAGTCTAAAAAACTGAACCAAGCCTTCAGAAAGCAAAATTGACCTCCAAATTGTTAAGTTGCACTCCAATTTCATGAACTACGAATTATTGCTGTAGTAAGTCGCTCATTCCAAGCAAACATTGCTCAAAATGAGCAACTCATCAGACCAGTGTTTGGCTCATGAGACCGGAGTTCCACTTCACAAAATTGGAACCTGATTTTGACGAAACAGACATCAGAAACACTTTTGAAAGCCCTAAAAACCTTTGGAAGTGACCCCAAAATGGTGTGCATAATCCTGAGAAGTAGCGCGTGAGCAAATTTATAGCGTGCGACCACACCCGAACAGACTTTGCTCATACGTGAAAATGGAAGCCAATTTTGATAAAATGGACATCAGAAACGCATTTAGGAGGTCCCAAAAACCTTAGAAGCAACCTAAAAATACCACGCGTATTCCTCAAAATCAGCGCGTGATCACACACCTGAGCTCATGATCACGCACCCAGAGTCCGTGATCTCATGCTCTTGCGCATGATCACGAGCTTTTGCATGTGATCATGTGCCCCAAATGCGTGATCATGCGCATTTGCCTATTTCTCGCACACATTTTCCCTATTTTTTCCCTATAAATAGATAAGGGCAAGAGTTGGGGGAGCTTACATACACTGAAACAATGTCGAATTAAAAACTTAGGAGTCCAAATTCACACAATTTTAGCTCTCCTTCCACACTTTTTGTAGGATTTTTTAGACCACTTTTACACCAAACCCAACCATATCTTTGTCAAAGCACACTTCAAAGGTATACGAATTTACATTCTAGACATCATTTTAACCTCTCGACGAGGAAAGCTTGAAAATCTCATGAAGCTAAAACTTTAAAAGCTCAAAAACAAGCTCAATTGAATTTGAGGACCAAATAATGATTTTTGAACATTTATTTTATTGTTTTGCATTTTACTTTATTGCCGCCAGTAGTTAAGAAATTATTGTGATTATGTGATGAGACTGGCAATTTGCATGCTGATTGAATAATCTCTGCTTTGTTTTGCTCATAATAAATCATCATTTTGCATCAATATGCATTCAATAAACATGAAAGCTCCTTATCTAAGCTAGAGCTTAGATATTATGGTCTGATGATGCAATCATCATTATTCACTATTTATCTTATCATTAAAAAATGCTTTATAATATTTCCTGCAAGAGCATGAACTATGTGCATCTGTTTAATTCATGATGCATCAATCATCTTTATTATGCTTACATGTTGTCTACACATCAATCATCTAAAATCATATCAGCTATAGCTACACAAACAAGAAGTGCTAAAATCAGATAGCTAGAGCTACATAAACAGTAAGAGCTAAAACTAGACAGCTAAAGCTATATAGACACCAAGAGCTAAAATTAGATAGCTAGAGCTACACAGATAGTAAGAGCTAAAATTAGATAGCTAGAGCTACACCAACAGTAAGAGCTATAATCAGACAGCTAGAGCTACACAAACAGCAAGTGCTAATATCATATCAACTAGAGCTACACAAACAGCAAATCTAGACAGCTAGAGCTACACAGACAGCTAGAGCTATACATACAGCGAGTACTGAAATCAAACATCAAGAGCTACAACCAGAACAACACATACAGTAAGTGCTAAGGCAAACAACTAGAGCTACAATAAGTGCTAAGTAAGTAAACAGCAAAAGCTAAGTAAGCAAAACTACAATAGGAGCTATCACAATAATGACTAAGTGAGTGAACTAACCAAGCATGGGTCACCAAGCTATCGACAACAGGAATCAGATCTTCTCGAGAAAGTCAAGGTGGATGAGGAAAGGCTCCACCATTGGTCCTAGCAGCCTCTATAACTCTAGTAATAAAAGAAGTCCCTGCACCAATCTATACAAAAATTGCCTCATCCTCTAAAATAAACTCGTCAAAAGAAAAAGAAGCAGTATTCACACCGCCGAAGTCACCAAGATCATCAGAAATAGGAATAAAATCCATAATTCCTGGAGCAGCAGAATAACAAAATAAGAAAACAAAAGAATAAAAATGCTCCAAGAGTGTGAAAAGAAGTCATAAAGGACTAAAAACCAGTAAGAGCTATAGCTACAACAGCTAGAGCTACAATCGTCACAGTTAGAGCTACAGTCATCACAGCTAGAGCTATAGTCATCACAGCCAGACCTACAGTCCTCACAGCTAGAGCAATAGTCCTCAGAGCTAGAGCTACAGTCATCATAGCGAGAGCTATAGTCATCATAGCGAGAGCTACAGTCATCACAGCCAAAGCTACAAGTCATCACAATCAGAGCTATAGTTATCACCACTAGAGCCACAATCACCACAGCTAGAGCTACAATTATCACAGCTAGAGCTACAATCATCAGAGCCAGAGCTACAGTCCTCACAGCCAGAGCTACTGTCATCACAGCCAGAGCTACAATCATCATAGCCATAGCTACAATCGTCACAGCCAAAGCTACAGTCTTCACAGCCAAAGCTACAGTCATCATAACCAAACTATAATCATCACAGCCAAAGCTACAGTCATCACAGCCAAAGCTACAGTCATCACAGCCAAAGCTACAGTCCTCACAGCCAGAGCTACAGTCCTCACAGCCAGAGCTACAGTCATCACAGCCAGAGCTATAGTTATTATAGTGAGAGCTATAGTCATCATAGCAAGAGCTGCAGGCATCACACCTAGAGTTACAATCATCATCGCTAGAGCTAAAGTCATCATAGCGAAGGCTACACACGTCATAGTAAGGGCTATAGTCACAACAAAAGCTATAGACACTACAACAAGAGTTGCAATCGTCATAACAAGAACCACAGTCAGTACATCAAGGGTTATAGTGAGAACTATAATTACAGCAAGGGCAACAGATGCTATAGCCAATAAAGCAAGGGCTACAGTCACTACAGCAAAAGCTACATGACACAACAATTGTCATATCCCAATAAGACTTTCAAACAAGGCTAAAAGCACAAAGCCCTCCCAGCATGGACCACAAGACCACCAAAAGGGAAGAGCAATTACGCCAATAAGTAAGAGCAAGGAGCATCCAATCAACAAAAGTAGTGGAGCAAAGGGGAAGTTAGAATATACCCTGGCTCAGAATCATTGTCTAAAGACATAACCAATCCTAACTACAATTCTTTTATTTTATCTTATAGGCTAAAGCAGTTGTGCAAGTTGACGCAAATTCAAGCATGTAAAGGAGAAAGCCGCTCATAAAGTAATGCAATAAGGGTTACGTAACATAGCAAGAGCTACAACCATAAGAATATAGCAAGGGCTATAGTTTCAAAGCATACAATATGCAGCAATGGCAACATCAA
>CATIWM010274541.1:0-24265 GCA_949671775.1 Mallotus repandus
ATATATGCCTAAGTAATACATCAATATTAGATAAAAATTTTCTTGAGTCCTATTAAGATCAGCGTGGCTAACAAATTAAAAGAAAACTTAAAAAAATGTAAAATCTGTCAATTTTAGTCATCTAATTAGTATTCTCAAATAAATCAATTTGGAAAAATTCTGGTGAGTCAGTTGCTTGTGAATATTAGGGATAGCATACTAGAATAAATTAAAACAATAACAAAATTACACATATAAGAAATCAATCACTTTTTTTTTTAACAATTGAGAGATCAAGAAGATAAAAAATCAAACACATGATTTGAACTATTAAACTAGTAAGAGAGGTTAAGTAGGAGATGTTGAATGATAACAAATATAACCAACTCCTATATATGATTGCCATTTAATACAAAATAAAGAAAAATTGAGTTTTTTTTTTTGAAAATATTAGTAAATATATTACTAGCTCTCACGAGCAATCACAGTACAAAGGAAAGCAGGAATAATGTCCCACACTTGAAGATCAGACATAAAATGTGTAGCTTTAGCACATAGGTTTGCTGCCTCATTCAAAGACCTTCAGATAAATCTAACAACAACATTGTTGAATTGCTTTAAAAGAGAACACACATCATTAACAAGGAGACCAAAGGTGTTAAGACTTGTAGGATTATGAATGCTTTGGACCACTACTAAAGCATCAGACTCAACTATGACATTATCTAGTTGATGTCACTTTATCCAGGACAGAGCTTCGTAAAGAGATAATACTTCTGCCTCTTTAGGTGAGAAGTCCCCACATACTAGTTTGGATGCAGCTACCACTAACTTACCGTGATCATCCTGAAGAACAACGCCGAGGCCGACCTGATGATCATGAAATAAACTAGCATCAACATTTAACTTCAAAATCCCCTTGTCCGGTTTTGTCCAAATAACATCCCTTCCAAAAACATGAATAGGATAACTAGACATATGCATATGCAGAGTTGGAGAATAAGCCATTTTCCATTAACTTACTAAGTGACCTGCAGAATTGAGAAGTGAGGTCGTGCTACCCAGATGGCCGTGCCAAACCCAATTATTATGATAATTCCAAACATTCCAGTAAATAGTAGTAAATAAAACATTGTCATCAATAGAAAATTTAGACAATAGGTAGAATATTAATTCAAGTGTAGAGCCATATTGATGAAAATAAATATGAAGCGAAGATTTTTGCCAAGTTTCCTATGTAAAAGTGCATAAAAATAAGAGATGAATACTAGATTCCTCATGCCGCTTACACATTTGACAAATGGTATTAAGAGGAACATGCTTAGTTACCAAAGCAGTAGCAGTAGGTAAAGTGTTAGAACATACTCGTTGTTGGTTCATGACCCTTTTTTTTGAAGCTCAGCACTTGATGTAGCATGAAGATGATCTTACAAAACAAGGAAAAACTCAGTCAGGGAGGGCTTTGGTTGTCCAAAGCCCCTCCGATGGTTAAGTCAGTCTTTGGATTTATGGAAGCTTAGAAGAGTGAAACATATTTTCTTGATGAGAAAGTAAAAGATGAGTGATGAGTTATGAAGAGAAGAGGAGGTGATGTAGAAAAGTGAGTGTGTGTGTTGAAGAGAACGTGCATGTTATATAGAAAAGTGGTACCTAATATCTGGATCAGAAGTTTCTCTTTGAGAGAATTTGTTAGAAAGTACAATACGTGTCAACCTCGGATTGGGAAGAAAACTGCCTCTGGTGGTCGCATCATGTGTGACCATTGTTTATCTAGCCAGTGCTTGGTGTGATAGCAGACAATGGTACTTCATTTGGACTGTTTCGTTGCATACAGTTCTTTCAGAACTGACTCCCTTCATTCTTTGAGGTAGGAAACCACCCAGGGCGGAGTCCCACTTAGTTAGTCTTGCTAGGCAGGTTAATATCCTGAATAAAGGAATTTCAATCACGTCCATATAGTGAGACATTACTTGACTCGTACATCCTTATAGTGGCTCCTTAGTTGGCTATTATTTCATACATGTCTTCACATCATTGGTTGGAGATTTTGACGCATCATTAGTAGTCCCCCCTAAGCCCTGAGTGGAGTGAAACGATACTCGGGGTAGGAAGGATGAATGGGTGACACATGTTTCGGGTGATTTGGGCTTCTAAGGGTAGCGAGTGTGTGATTAAGGAGGCTATTCCTTTGCATGTCTCTTTGTGCGCCGCCGAATTTAATGCATATCGTGGTGGTTTCCTTTCCTTCATAATGGTTGATTTTTAAATTTAAAAATTGATTTTTGACACTAATTTGGACGGTTGGGAGGTATCCATGATCTCCCTTGCGTATCTTGGCTGTTTACTTCCTGATTTCCAGCTTTTTAACCTTTTAGTGGGCCATTTTCCTATTTAAAGACTCTCTAACTACCAAATCAGTCACCTTTGCATTTTTTCACTTTTAGTCAAAATTTTACTTTCTTCTTTTAGTTTTCTTCTCATTTTCTTTGGCAATCGACTTCTTCGAGCGATTAGGTACATTTTCTTTTTCCTTTCTCCGCTATTTTCCTCTTTGCCATCATGAGTGATTCACGTGAGCTTCATAAGTTTATTTCCAATGCCAATTGCTTCAGCCTTCTAAAAGCCTTAGGGAACAAAACTTATGATGAACAAGCCATAGAGATTAGGGCTTCGAAAAAGGATGAAAGGCTCTAGGTACCTAAGGAGGAAGGTAACTTAAAACCTGCCCAGAGAGATGATAGGGAGATGGTTTTCTTTATAAAGCATATAGAGTTTGGACTAGACTTACCCCCTTCAAACTTTGTTCAATAAATTTTTTGATTTTATTCGTAATGTCCGGCATATTTAACCTATTATGCCATTTTGTTGATTGCTGCTTTCACTAAGCTATGTGAGAAATTGAGCATTGTCCCAACTGCAAACCTGTTTAGTGTCTTTTTCAAACATAAAAAGATGTCTAGTGGGTTTTTCATTTTTGTGAGTAGGCAAGGATTAGTCATAATTGGCGTGGTCCCTGATGTAGATAAATTATGGTGAAATAAATTTCTTATAGCTCAGTTGAAAGATGATGGTCCTATTAGGGAGTGGGGTTTAACAGGCTTTAGAGATCAAGGAGGCCACTGGTGAGGGAGTCCTGACTGACAAGGGTAAAGGCCTTCCTCTTAGTGGAAAGAACAGGGGAAAAAAAAAGGTCCCTACCGAAGTGGTAAGTTCCGACACAGATAGTAGGGGTGAACCACCTCAAAAGAAATTAAGGATGAGAGGGAAATTCACCCCCCCAATCCATTGTGGATAAGTTAGCTAAGGACAACACTATCTTGACTAGAGAGGGAAATCCTGTATTCGATTTATTTGACTCTACAAAGAAGGAGATCAACCCTGATAATCCTGTTCAGCAGGTTGCTTCTGTTTTGATCAATAGATTCTTGGGTATCGGTTATGCCGTGGAGGATGGCACGGTTCGTAGTCTCCTCAGGAATGTGTATGTTGGTTCAGCCAAACATTCAAAATAATGTGATCAAAGTCTACCTACCTTGGGGATTCAGGCGATGAATGTTGCTCACTCGGTACACTTCACTCCCCTTCCATTTCTTTGTTTGATTTAACAATATTATTTTTGACTTCTGTTTTTTTTTATTTAGTTATGTAGGATCTTATATGAGCTTGACTTGAAAGCTCAAATCCTCATTGATGAGACTAATCAAGTGTTAGAGGAGAAAAATAAAATGAAGGAAGAGTTAGATAAATATTCAAAGAAATACGAAGAGATGGCTACTAATTTTGAAGAGTTAAAAGTGACCAACTTCAAATTTGAAGGCAAGAGGCTTGCATGGAAGCGTCTCGAATTTGACCTACAATCAAAGCTCAAGGAATTGATGGAGGAACTGGCTCAACAAGAGGTTGGGAAACAAAACATCGCGGCCAAGGCTATAGAAGACTTCAAACAATCCAAGGAATTTCAAAAGATGGTGAGGGACATAGTGGCTTCCCAAGCTTCTGATTTTTATTCAACAGGGTGGAAGGACCTTTTAGAGAGGGTTCATGCTCATTTTCCCAGTCAGGATTTCTCTCCGTTTGAGATAGTTGGAGGTGATGAGTCCAGTAGTGAGGACGAAGATGTGGTGCATGAGCAGGGTATTCATTCCCTTTTAGCTACTTTGCTAGCATCACCAGTCTTTCATCCTAATGCTGTTGTTGTTGAGCCTTTTGTTGAAAAAGACTCTGTTGTGATACATGAAGTTCTCCAGAGTGTGAATGTGGAGATCCAGCCAAGTGGTTGATATGATCTTCAAAAGGGATTTATGTGCAAATTGATGTTCTATTTATTCAAGATGGTGGACATATTAAAGAACATGAAAAGCTTGGCTTGGAGCATTAATTTGAGCTGAATCCACATCAATTTGTGAAGTCTACACATCAATATAAACAAGTACAAAATCTAAGATGAATTTTAGAGTTTTTTCTATTTTGGAGTTAATAAGGAAGATCCAAGAAGATTCTAGAAGATTTGAGAAGATTTAAGGATATTCCAAGTCAAAGTCAATAAGTCAACAAGTCAAAGTCAATGCTTAACATCCTACTTGACATGTGACATGGCATGTTTAATTGCCATGAGTTGTCATTTTGCTTAGTTGTCATGAGTTGTCAATTTGACTTTTCAAAGCTTAGTTGCATTAGTTGTCATTAATTGTCATTAGTTGCCTTATTTTTGAAGGAATACTTTTTATTTAAGGATTTTTCTTTATAGGAGTCTTTAGGAATAAGTAAGAAAACCTTTCCTTCAAGGATTAGGATGTTTACATGCCTATATAAGGGCTTAAATAATGTAAAACGAATTTAGTGAATTAGAGAACAGATTATTATCAAAAAATTTGAATTCTTGTGAGGTTTAAATCCTTTTCTTTTATTCTTAAAAGAACTTTAGTGAATTTATCAAGCGAAGGCTTGGTACATTCAAACCTAGTTTAATTTAGACTTAAAATTGAGTTAGTTAATCTTAGGTTTATATTAAACAACCTTTAATTCTTTGTAATTAAGGTTCTTAAGTACAGGTTATTTAAGGGTCTTGTTGGGAATTAGAGTTTTTCTTTTGCTTGGTTTATGAACGATCCTTGGCAAGGTTATCAAGATTGAATACGGGTTTGGTACAAGTTAACCACGTTCGTATCAGTGGTGCCCCAACTGGGGAAAGAGATGCTGAGAAGGAGGATTCTGAATGATGCTTTAAGCCTTCTTATCTGGATGCCTTGGATCATTATGCAGTAGGCAGTTCAATAGTTTTTTTTTTTGCTTGATCTTGAACATTTTACTTTTTTGGTTTGGTGGTTATTACTTTTGTGGCCTAGTGGCTACCATCATCTGAACCTTGTTGGTAGTTGCTTTAAATTTATCCTTGAAGACTTGGTTTTGATGTGTTTATTTTCTATAAATACTGTTTGGATTGTTCCTTTTTTCTTTTCTTAAGAGGGGTTTTGGTGTTTGATATGAGTAGAATGCATTCTTTTCATACGATTGGCCCCACTTCTGGGGGCATGTGATGTTTGTCCCTATCCAGGGCGTAATGGAGTTGGCCCATAATGACACTTCACCATTTCTTATGAAGCTTATGTTGATTGATTTCCCTTGTGGGAGTGTGGTAGTTTTCCTTTAAATTTCTTGTTTTAATTATTCATTCAGAAAATGATTGGCTTTAGGAAAAGCACCTCACGTAGGGAGGGCATATTCATTCATATATGTAAATTTTCAAAAGATCTCCTAGCTGAGTTCATTACAATAGTAAAAGCTCTTCATTTTTTGACAGCATATTTAAGAAAGCAAATAAAATAAAATTAGCCTTAGTGAAGGTATTTCTTCAAGTGATGCATGTTCCATGGGTGTGGGAGGCGGTTACCCTCTGAGTCAGCTAGGTAGTAAGTTCCTGTCTTGGGAGACCCTATTACCTAAAAAGGACCATCCCAATTAGGTGAGAGCTTGCCCTGTCCTTCTCGTTTATAAGTTGCATTGAGATTCCTAAGTACCCAGTCTCTTTTAATTCTTCGAAGGCTCTTTCACACTCTTCAGTCCATTCAAAAGCTTGTGCCTTCCTTAATTTTTTAAAGAAAGGCAAGCACCTCTCTGCTGATTTTGATATAAACCTGTGTAGGGTGACTATCTTCCCTGTCAGCCTCTGAACATCTTTTATGCTTGAAGGAGAATGCATGTTTATGATAGCTTGGATTTTTTCCGGATTGGGCTCTATCCCCCTACTACTTACCATATAACCCAGGAACTTGCCTCCTTGATGAAAAAAGAGCAATTCTTCGAATTTAATTTCATGCCATAGCGATCCAACACCCCAAAGATTTCTTTCAAATCCTTCAAGTGCTCCTCAAAGCTCCTACTCTTGATTATCATATCGTCCACATAGGCTTCTAAGTTCTTCAATAATTGGTCTTTGAAAATCTCATTTACAAGACGTTGGTAAGTGGCACCGGCGTTTTTCAGCCCAAAGGGCATTGCCTTATAGCAATAAGTCCCCTTTTTCATGATGAATGAAGTCTTCTCCTCATTATTTAAGCTTATGGGGATTTAATGGTATCCTAACAAGGCATCTTCTGAAGTTAAGAAGTTGAAACCAGCCGTTGCATCTACCAATTTGTCGATTGATGGCAACGGGAAGCAGTCCTTTGGGCAGGCCTTATTAAGGTCTGTGAAGTCTATACATAGCCTCCACTTGCCATTTCCTTTCTTAACCAGCACAACATTGGCTAGCTAGTTAGGGTATGTCACCTCCCTGATGAATCCGGCCTCTATCAGTTTGTCGAGCTCCTTGTCTATGGCTTCTTGCTTATGATGGGGGAAAAACCTCTTCTTCTGCTTTACTGGAGAGATATTTGGGTCTATATTCAATTCATGTTTTATAACATCTGGATTAATCCCGGACATGTCACTCGCTTTAAAAGCAAAAGTAGGGACATAGTTTTCGAGAAATTCTTTCACTAAAATCTTCTGGTCTGGGCTCAAGTATGCATTAACATGGGTGGACCTGTCTGATTGATCCAGAGAGAGGGTATAGGGCTTCAGCTCTCCTACTGGTTCCATTCTTTGATCAGTTATACTCCTTTCTACTTCAGTGTTTTCACAGAATAATACATCCTCCTTACTTGGCGGAGTCAGAGAGACAAAATGGTACTATTTAACTTCCATTTGTCTTCCTCTGATTGTAATTAGGCCCTTTTGGAAGGCATTTCATGCACAAATACCTTATGCATGTTATGAGGCAGAACTCATATAGTATTGGTCTCCCTATGATGGCGTTGTAAGCAATGGACACCCTGGCTACTACAAACTCAGACATTGCAGTTCTCTTCCTTCTCAAATTTCCATCAGCATCCTTTTCGCCCAAAGTGATGGGTAGTACTATTTTCCCCTCTACCTTGATTGGTGCGTCGTCAATTCCCCTTATATTAGAGTGTATAGGGATTAGGCATTCATTCTTAATTCCCATTTTTCTGAAGACATGATATGGCAGCAAGTTGACAGAACTTCTATCATCCACCAACGCCCTATCCATCGTGCAATTATTTATTATGGTTGTCACCACCATTGCGTTGGCATGCAGAATTTCTATTCCTTGAGCATCCTTCGGACCAAAGGTCACCACACACATTTTAGGAGTTTTGTTTCCTTTTCCATTTATCCTTTTAGGAGGCCCTTATGAGTTTTTGTCTCGCTTTATTATTTTGAGAGAGGGATATTCTTCTGATATTACATGTATGACTCCTCTGATTCTAGTATTAGAAGGAGCAGCCATCTATTTATCTTTCAACATTCTAGAGGCGGTGGTTTCTCCTTCTTGCATAAGCTGCGTAGGTTGGGGTTCATCCTGCTTGATAAAACTTCTTAAGTGTCCTTGTTTGATTAACCTTTCAATTTCTAACATCAACTGGTGACATCTATTTGTGTTATGGTGACATCTATTTCATTCGATCTCAATTTCTAGGGTTGGAAGGCATGTCCCTTGGCCATTGAACGTACTCCTTATCTTTGATAGTCATTAATACTTTTTATATGGAAGCATTTAATGGTGTCATATTTTCCTCCCTTGGGGGGGGGGGGGGGGATGGCCTTCTTGGAGGGCTTTATAGAGGTGGTTTGAAGGACAAACTATACGCTCCCTTCTTGAATCTTTTAGGGGAAGAGGTCTCCTCTGAGGGCTCTTTTCTTTTTGTGACAAATTTGCTGGTACGAAAAGCATAATCTTGCTTAATATACTTTTTAGCTCTGTCAATAAGGGCAGTTAGATTAGTTGGCCTACTTTTGGTTAAGGAATTGAAGAAAGGTGGATTGTTTATCCCTTTCATGATGGCTTCTATTGCCCATGAATGCTCCAAGTGAGGGATTTTCAGGGCTTCCACGTTCAATCGAGCCACATACTCACGCAGGCTTTCACCTTTGCCTTGTATAATAGTCTTCAAAAAGGATGTTTCCCTCTTAGTAGGAATGCTAGATATAAACCTACTCACAAACAACTTATAAAAATCATTAAAAGAGTGGATACTATTCGGAGGAAGATGAATGAACCAAGTTTCTGCAGCGCCTACAAAGGTGGTTGGAAAAATCTTATAGAACACAGCCTCCGATTGGGTATAAAATTCAATAATAGTACTGAATTTAATCACATGGTCTTAAGGATTAGTGGTTCCATCATAGGAGGGTAAACTAGGTAGCTTGAACTTACTGGTTATCAGGTCTTTTTGTATCAATTCAGAGAAAGGTGAGACTGGGTTAATGGCATAGTTAGTGGGTTAATTTCTGTCTATTATGGCCCTCTTCCATGCCATGAACTCTCTCAGATCCTCCTTCTAATCATCAGCATAACGGGAGGTATAAGCAGAGCTTGTAAACCTTCTGCTGTGAGATCCTTCACCATCCACCCGAGATTCAATCTCCATATTGCTCCTTCGGGTAGTGCCCACATGTCTATTACTAAAGAGTGCATCATCATTCCTCCTGCTCTCCAGGGGTCCTCCAACTCCTTCAGGTTCCCTCCTTGATATTCGAGGATGGTGGAGCCCCTTCTCTTATATTGCTTGGCGTCCTATGGGGGATCTCAGGCTTGATTGTTGTGTATCATCCTCATCTCTGAAGAGATGTCTCCTTCTATTCACCTGGGGAGTAGGGATATATGGATCCACAACTGCTGCTTTGGCTTTGTCACCACGTTTGTGAACATTAGTCAAATACTCGACTTTGTCCATTAAATCTTTGAGGAAACCTGCATCAACCTAGACAGTTTTTAGGGGCTACGAAGGTCCTGCTGCCTTGCCATCCCTTCCCCTAGGGGCTTTATCACCCTCTTCCTCAGATGTTGTTGACCCAACCATTTTTTTAGGAAAACACAAACACTTTCACTATCTACACACACCTCAAACTTTGTTGTGAAGGGCAACCACTCTACACAGAATAGTTATCCTTCCCACAGACGGCGCCAAATGTTGGTTCTTTCTGAAGTTCAGCACTTGATGTAGCACGAAGATGATCTTGCAAAATAAGGAAAAACTTACTCAGGGAGGGATGAGTGATGAGTTATGAAGAGAAGAGGAGGTGATGTAGAAAAAAAAGTGTGTATGTTGAAGAGAACATGCATGTTACACAGAAAAGTAGTACTTGGTATCTGGATCAAAAGTTTCTTTTTGAGAGAATTTGTTAGAAAGTACAATATGTGTCAACCTCGGATTGGGAAGGACACTGCCTCTGATGGCCGCATCATGCGTGACCACTGTTTGTCTGGTCGGTGCTTGGTGTGACAGCCAAAAATGGTACGCCATTTGGATAGCTGTATTGCGTATGGTTCTTTCAGAACCGACTTACTTTGTTCCTGAAGGTGGGAAACCACCCAGGGCGGAGTCCCCCCTGGTTAGTCTTACCAGGCAAGTTAATATCCTAAATAAAGGAATTTTAATTATGTCCACATGGTGAGACATTTGACTCGTACATTCTTATAGTGGCTCCTTAGTTGGCTATTATTTCATATGTGTCTTCACATCATTGGTTGGAGATTTTGATGCATCATCACTCGCTATAAAAATTGCGAACCTTGGCAGGTACTTTAAGGTTCCAGATAAGCATCTAATTAAAGTGCAAATTAGGTTATAGTTCCCCTTGAAGCTGGCAATAACAACTTCTAACAGAGAATTGCCTAGTGTAAGAGTAACGCCAATACCAAACATCAGGCACTGCTCTTCTTTTCAGTGGGATTTGTAAAATACATGTAATATCAGTAGTTGAGAAAAGATCATGTACTATATCAACATCCCTTTCCTTACTGTTAACTTTAAAAAGAGCCAAAACTGTGGTATCAACAAGATCATGTGGAATTGGTGAAGTGATCAAACTAGAGTTAGTATTAGGCAACCATAAATCAGACCAAACTTTAATACTTATGCCATCTTCTACTCGAATGTGACCACCTTTGTGCAAAAGATCCTGAATTGCCCATAGACTCCGCCACATAAAACTAGGTTTAGAACCCAACTGTGCATTCAAAAATGAGGAATTCTTATAATAACAAGCTTGAAACAAACAACTAACCAAAGAGAAAGGTTCAGTAATAAATTTCCAGGATTGTTTGCGAAGTATAGCCAAGTTGAATTTATGCAATCGTTTGAAATCCATTCCGCCAAGCTTTTTGGGATAACATAAATTTTGCCAACATTGCCAGTTGATTCCTTCTTCTTATCTCGACAATTACCCCACCGAAAATTATTTGACATCTACTCTAGTTCAGTACAAAGATCCAGCGGTAGCAAAAAGATGTTCATCACATAGTTAGGAACCACTTGGGCAACTATTTTTGTAAGTACTTCCTTACTAGCTCTAGATAAAAGCCTTATTATTCTAGTTCTGTAATCTCTGCCAAACCCGTTCTTTAACATAATAAAAGATGTCCTTCTTATTTTGGCCAATCAATGATGGGATAACGAGATAATGCCCATGGTTTGCAATGTCAGGAATTTTTAAAATAGTATCAATGTAATCTTTAATCTCAATAGGAACATTAGGACTGAAAGAGATAGTAGAGTAATTTATTGTCTAACCAGCCAACTAGCCATAAACATCCAGTACCTACTTAATATAAAAACACTTAGCCGATGTAGTTCGAAAGAAGAGATAACTATCATCAATGAAGAATAAGTGGTTGATCGACGGTGCACCTTGAGCAACCTTACATCCATGAAATCAGCCCATGATTCTCTTTATAGTGAAGTAAAGAGCTCAGATATTCAGTAGAGATGATGAACAAAAAAAGAGATAATGGATCTCCTTGGCGTAAACCAGGATGAGGAACTATCAACCCAACATCTAAACTATTATGTAGAATGTTATACGAAACTGAACAGACACATGGCATGATCGGTGCACCCATTTAGAGTCAAAACCCATAGCCATCATTATTTATTACAAGAAATCCCATCGAATGCTATCATAAGCTTTGGAGATATCAAGTTTCAAAGCCGCATACCCCACCTTCCCTTGTCGCTTTCTTTTCAAGTAGTGATTGACCTCAAAAGCAATTAGTATATTGTCCACAATGGATTTGCCTAAAACAAACGCACTTTGAGTGTCCAAAATCAAATAAGGCAAAACTAGCCAGTGATGATTAGCCAGAACTTTTGCCAAAATTCGGTATAAGACATTACACAAAGCAATCGGCCTAAGATCAACTAAAGTCTCAGGTCCTTTATTTTTTAGAATCAAGATGAGGTTAGCATCATTAATACCAGATACCAGATGGTAACACGCCTGATAACATGAAGTGTTGACATAATTGAACCACATCAGGACCCACAAGATGCTAAAAATGTTGATAGAATACCGGGTTAAGTCTATCTGGATCTGAAGCCTTGTCTGGATGCATGCTAAAGAGAGCAACCTTGACTTTATCATGGGAAACTGACAATAATAGTGCAGAATTTTGCTAATGAGACACTTGCCGTGAGGAGAATACACAATTGCCATTAAACTCAACCGGTGCTGCAAACAATTTATGAAACATAATCCGTGCAATGGAATAAGGATCAGAACGCCAAACACCATCCTTGTCCTTCAGGTTAAAAATTTGATTAAACCTCCATCTTGTAGGAATTATGTTTCATAAATTGTTTGCAGCACCAGTTGAGTTTAATCAGATTTTTAACCTGAAGGACAAGGATGGTGTTTGGCGTTCTGATCCTTATTCCATCTTGCAGGAATTATGGAAAATTTGGGTATATATATATATTCTAGTTTAGTATTAATGATGCCCATATAGTAAAAATTTAATAGAACTCTCACAAGTAGTTGAAAGAAAGTTTTGCCACATCCTCTGTTACAAAATAGGAAAATAAGACTTTTCTTGTAGTATAAGTGCAAAATTTTAATGATGGACTGCTTGAATCATTACAAGAAATTTAACAAAGTGAATGCACGCAATACCTCTTTACCAAAATGAGGTTGAAAACACTCAACAACTATGCAAGATTGCAAAAGTATAAATGCTAAGAATGAAATATACAACAACAACAACAACATAGAAACATTTAGTAGTATTAAAGTTCTTGTGAGTGATGACACTATCGAAGTTCAATCAAGCCTATTATGTGGCCAATTACAAATTATCAAACAATATTACAAATTTCCAAGAGCCTATATATAATAGAATCCATGGCAAGCAAGCAACAACTCTATCAAACATTTTTCTGCTTAATCACATCCAGTGATTTTAAAGAATGCAAGACGAGATGAGATAGAAAAACATATTATGATTGTCCAAATAAAGGGAAAATAATGTTCAAGTAACATATGGATATTAACAGTAAAAAAATTCTAAAGGAAAATGCTATATAAGATAGCAATATAAATTATCTTACATCACCCATGCTGAAAGGGCTTCCTTGAATAATGAGTTTGGATTATGATTTTCCAACCAAATTAGGAAAGTGGCATGGCTTATTATTATAAAATGATGGTGGCCATTAGCAGCAACATTGACAAAAGTAGTACCCTAAGACTTAAAATTTATGCTAGTGATCATAAACGAGTCGTGTTGAAACACATGTTATACACACGATTATATCTATTCTAAACATGATCCGTTTAATTAAATGTGTCAAAACTATAAATTCAAATACAACATGTTTATTAAACAGATTACATAATATGATCCGTACAATCTATTTAATTTAACCAGATTTAAATGTGTTAGACACATTTAGAATACGATTAATGACACATTGAACATATAAATTACAAATACAATAAAAAATAAACTAAATGCCACATAATTTAAGTTTGTATATCCAAATTTAAAATATTCAAATTTTAAAGTTACACATCACAAATAAAGTGCTCTAGTGATTAAAATATAATAACTAATATTCGTTATTTTAACACTAATTTGTACTAAAATTATATAATAAACCATTCATACAGTTTTTAATTATATTTCACTATTTAAATTTTATTTATTTAATATTAAATTAAGTACATCATTATATTATATACTATTTACTTAGCAAGTTTATATTGTTATATTTACTGTTAAAACTACAGAGTTTTAACATAAAACTATGCCTTTCAAAAAAAAAAAAAACATAAAACTATGTATGTTTATAGTAAACATATATAGTTTTGCATTCTACTTATTTTATATTCATATAATTTTACACCAAAATTATATAATTTTGGGTTCTATATGTAAATTTTACTACATTTTAGTAATTTAAAGTTATTACTTAATTATAAATTAGCATTATTTATTAAATTTATAATAATAATAGTTAGTATAATTGTATCATATTTACCTAATAATTTAAATTTTATTTATTTAACATTAATTTTTAATATTAACTTTTTTGTATGTGTTAATGTTATTATTTAATTATTATAAAT
The DNA here is from genome assembly GCA_949671775.1 of Mallotus repandus. Classification (NCBI taxonomy): domain Eukaryota; kingdom Viridiplantae; phylum Streptophyta; class Magnoliopsida; order Malpighiales; family Euphorbiaceae; genus Mallotus; species Mallotus repandus. Next base: position 13,891 of record CATIWM010274541.1, read on the forward strand.
ATGTCTAAACAGGTCCAACCTATTTAAATAATCCGTTTAGACACGTTTATATAAACTGGTCATAAACATGTTTAACCCATTTAAACTCTTTTTTGGCATGTCATAAATGAGTTAAATTGTTTATGTCACGAACCCCGTTTATTCCAAATCTAAACTCATTTAACTTTGTATCTTATTGTATTGTTTAAATAGGTTGTGTCACAAATTATCAGTACTAAATTAAAAAAAAACTAGCAAAACAAGGAACAACATTTTTTACCCCTTTTTTTTATATGAGGGAGGGATAGAACCCAGAAGAAAAAAAAGAAATAAGAATCAAACACTAACAGACCAAGGCCACGCGACCCCCATTAAATCAAACTGGATGATCTCCTTCAGCTCCATCGGTGGCTCCAAGAACTCGTGTGTACCTTTTGCATGATGCAGTGCACCATTGGCCAGCCAGTTAGCAACTCTATTTCCCTACCTAAACTTATGTCTAATCTTGCCAACCCCAACCTCACTCTTTAATTGTTTATAAATAAAAATCAAATTGGAAAAATAACTTTCATACTCTGTTGAAGATTGCAACCATTGCACCACCAATAACTAATCCATTTCATCCCACACACCATTATGCCCTTTGCTCTTTACCAAGAGTAAACCTTGAATCAATGCCCATAACTCTGCTTCAATAGTCGTACACCTCCCCATGTTCACAATGAAACCTACCACAAATTGACCCAAATAATTTTGAAATAACCCCCCACCTCTAGCAAGCCCTGGGTTTCCTTTTAAACAACCATTAACGTTGAGCTTTAGAACATTGCTAGGCGGTGGATCCCAACCAACAAGCGTTTAAATTCTGCTATTGCTACCACACAACATCTGGTGCATATTCCAAGCTTTGTCTACACCATATGCATAAGATTTTAAAAAATTCACCACATTGAAATGCTGATTAGTCTAGTTCTCAAAGACATATTGATTTCTCCACTTTAGACCATAACAGAAAATAAAACATTCCAATTTCCCAAAAAACCATCTTTTGTACCAGCCTTGAAATTATAATCAAACCACTATTCCAAGGATCAGTTCCATTGCAGAGCTACTTCCTCAACACCTAACATATTGTCCTAACACCTCCTAGTATGTAAACAGTCCATCAAAACATGTATAAGAGTCTCAACTTCTATTCTACATAATCCCTACCAAATATTATCAGTAAAACTATGCCTGAACCTTTCAAATTTACACATGATCTTGGCAAGTAATACTAACTATAAAAAACCCATATTCGTTGTGGAACGTGCAAATTTCAAACACGTTTTCACAAAGAATTTTCATATGGTATCATCCTATCACACAACTTCTCATAAGTTGACTTCACTTAAAATACATCAGACGTAGTATATTTCCAAGCCAACTTATCAGAACACCCAATATCATCCCTTAAGATATAAAGTGAAAGTTTAGATTGAATTTTATTCGGAAGCTTTCCCTCCAATTCCTCCCACTTCCACCCTCTCCTTGGTATCCAATAACTTGCCACCGACCTAGTAAATAAATTAAAGGGATATTCACATCAAGAAACTCATATAAAGGCTTCTTAATGAGCCATGAATCCATCCAGAAATATGTATCCCTTCCATTCCTCACATTCCACTTTATACCTTGACGTAGAATATGTGAGTTCGCCATAATGCCCTTCAAAATTGGTGAAGCTTAGAAAACTGCATGTATATGATCAACACCGTTTAAGCTTGGTATGTACTTGCTAGCTAAAATTCTCGCCCATAATTTCTCTTTTTCCTGGATTAATCTCCATCCAAGCTTAGTCAAACAAGCATTGTTGACGTTGCAACATTTTCTCAATCCCAGCCCTCTTTTTATTTTGGGCTTACATATTGTCTCCTAATTAATCAGATAGATACGCCTTTGTTCATCGATACTACCCTAAATAAATTGTCTACACATTTGTTCAAGCTTATCATAAACTCCTTTTGGAACTTAGAGAACTTGCATAGCATAGAGAGGCATAGTGCTCAACACTAACTAAACTAAAGTTATCCGGCCTGCCAAAGATAAACTCTTATGCTTCCAACCAACTAGTTTTTAAACTCTTCTGCCTCCAACCAACTAGTTTTTGCATCATTTTATCAATTGTACCTTGGAAAAAGTCTTTAGAAATGCGCCTATGTATAGTTGAAATCCCTAAATATTTTCCCATGTTATTTGTCTGAGCAATATTTAACACACTAAAGATATTATTTGTTGTTTCAGAACTAACATTATTAAAGAAGAAAATAGAGGATTTATCATAATTCACATGCTGCCCTGATGCCAAATAAAAAGACTATAAGCAACTTCGGATTACCTCACCCTGATTCAACATAACTTCAGCTATTAAAACCATATAGTCTGTGAAAAATGAGATAAACCCAGACTTCTCATATTAAATCGAAAAGGTTGCCAGCGCCCCTCAATAACTGACCCATCAATCATTTGTGAAAGCCTTTTAATGCACATTACAAATATATAGAGTGACATAGGATCTCCTTGGCGCACACCCTTAGTTGGTTTAAAGCTTTCCAAAACTTCACCATTCCTAACAGTTGACATGGATGTGAGATGAATACACTGCATTATATTGTTTATCCACCCATATGGTAATCCAATATCTACCATTGTATTTTCAATAAAACCCCAATCTAGCTGATCATAAGCTTTTGCTAAATCGATGTTCAGAAGCATATAACCCTTTCCTGTTTTTTTCATTCACATCGAGTGCAACACCTCCTGAAATACAATAATATTATCAACAATTTAGCGTCTAGGCACAAAGCTAGCTTGTGTGGGTGATATGATGTCTAAAAGTATAAACTTGAGACGATCGACCATTATTTTAGTTATAAGTTTATACATCTCGTTGCATAAACTAATGGGATGCATTTGATTTAAGCTCTCCAGATGCTTCTACTTTGGGATCAGAACCAACAAAACTTTAGTAATTTTAGCATTTAGTTCTCCACCTTTAAGAAAATTCAAGACACAACTAACAATCTACAGTCCTATAATGTCCTAACACCGTTGATAAAAATTAACAAGCATGAAATCCATCTAGGCCTGTGCCTTACAAGAATCCATTACAAATAATGCTTTTTTTACCTCATGCTATGAATGTTCTATCCAACATGTCTCTGGCATCTGCTGAAAGCAGAGGATACAGTCTTGATAGGATAACTTAAACATCAACATTATCTCTCACTTGGAAAAGCTTTGAGTAATAGCTTTGGACCATCTCTTTCAATTTATTCGCACTCCCAATCCAATTACCTTGACTATATTTCAAATAGCAGATGACATTAGCACTTTGTTTGACTAGGGTAGAGGTATGAAAAAATTGAGTATTCCGCTCACCATCATTGATCTATTTTCCTCTAGACTTTTGAAACTAAAGGATCTCTTCTTGGAGAAGCACATCATCTTGCTTTTTTCTCAATTTAGTTTCCAGTTTTACCCCACCCTACGATCCGCCAAAATGCATTGCACCCCTTTCAACTGACCCCATAATCTTCATTTCCTTTTAAAGATATCCCCAAAAAAATTTTGATTCTAGCTTTTTAAATTCTCTAAAAGCTAAAACACACTGTCAGTCAACTCGCCATCTCTTCTCCAATTCTCTTCCATAAATTTTTCAAAAGTAGGATGAGTAAACCATGCAGCTTGAAGCCTAAAAGGTTTATTAATCGGTCTATTCTCATCTAGATTGACAACTAGCAGAATCGGATAACGATCCAAATGGTTCCTGGGTAGGTATTCAATATACCCAACCAAAAACTATTACTTCCATTGACTATTACAAACCGCTCGGTCAAGCCTTACTTCCTTCCAAGTTTCAGTACTTCACCCTCTATACCAAGTATACTCACCCATATAATCTAGATCAATCATGTTGTTATTAAATAGCCAATTATTGAAATATGATGACCTAGAGTGAGTACTTTGAGAGAAACCAAACACTTTTATATCATTTACCACAGAATTAAAATCACATAGAGCAATGCCAGGTGTATCACCTACCAGCCTATTAAAAGACAAATCCGGCCAGAAGTGTTTCCGAATAGTTGCATTTGGGCTTCCATAAACAATAGTCAAGCACCAATTATGCATATTTTCCCATATTACATTACAATGAATATATTGAGAATGAGTCTTCACACCTCAACATGACATTTTGAATCATTCCAAAATACCCATAACCCACCACTATAACTCACTACCTTAACCCTCACCCAATTCTTGAAACCCATTTGTATACAAAGTTTATTAGCTGGCTCCCTACTAGACTTAGTTTCTGGTATTCCCATAATATCTGGATTATGAAGTTTCAGAATATCCTTCAAGGTACGTCTAAATTCTCTCGACGTAGTGCCTTGATAATTCCATACCATAATCTTAAAAACCATATCAACTAATTTTGAAATTAAAATAACCCAACAAGGTATCTCAATTGAGATTTCCTCTTTCTTCAAAGAAATCCTCCCCTTGAATCTCGAACTCCCTACCAGTATCAGTACCATCATCTGAATCGAACCACTCTTCACTAAAAGAAAAATCATTATCACTATCATCTATTAGGATAGAAATATACAGTTTTATAGGCTCTTTGTGATGTGAAATACTCTTATATACACCAGAATTCTCATGTAACACCAAGTGATTATTCCTATGCATTTCCTTCACCTCCATACTCTCAATTTTATCTTTGTCAACTCCCCCACTCACCACTGTATGTTCACCTTTACTAGCTGCTTGATTGCTCTTATTTCTTTGTATAGTCAACCTTTGCTCCTTTTGAACCTCTTCAATACTCTTACTGGATTGGATATCTCTCAAAATTACTGAGCCTTTTATTTGATCGTCTGTAACTTTTGTAACATGTTCAAGGGCCTAGACATTGGGTCTTCTCCTGCTTGGTCCAGATTTACCTCCCCTTAAGGATTTCCCCACATAATTTCTAATGTTCCCATGCAATGCATAACTTCCATATCAGTTGGAAGTCTTTCCATTTTAGAATTCCCATCCTTAACAACATTAAGAATCTAAAATCTTGACCCCTTTTTATTGCCATGAATATTGTCTTTCTGTTGTGGGTGATTCCCTTTGACCTTCTGTACATCTTCATATTCATCATTCCAAGAATCATGGACTCTCCTTCCCCTATGAATCTTTTTTTGCACTACTATCTAGGGCCCATGCTCACCTGTCGTTCTTAGCTCATCCTACATCTCTCTTTCCATTTTCTCTTTTAGTGGGTGCTCCTTCTCTGGACAAGCGCCATCTTTATGCCCATACTTCCCATAATTAAAGCAAACCAAATGTATGCCTTCATACTCTATGTTTCTTACCCTTCTTCTAATTTTAAACTTGGTAACTAATGGTTTAGACAGGTCTATCTTGATGTATACTTTGGCAAACTTTCCTCAGGACACTAGATTAATGGCATTGTCGATTTTGATTAGCTTTCCAATCTTAGCACCCACACGTAAAAAAAAATTGATCATAGTATTCAATAGGAAAATATGGAATTCTTATCCATACTAACAGATGATTGATTGCCACCACCATGGGGTCGAAATTTGCATGCCAAGTTCTGATAGTTAAATAATGATCCATGACCGTCCAGGGTTTGCTAAACAAAGCATATTCATAATCATCCTCATAATTGAATTTCACTAAAAAGAACTTATTTTCCAATGCCATAAGTTCCATTAGAGATTTTGGCACCACCTTGCCTTTATTCTTCGCAAAAGATAGTTATACCCAATTACCTTACCTAACAATTAAATGATTAGTGTTTTTCTCCAGGTCTATGCAATCTAGCCTTCTCTTGTTTTGTCAATTTAATCGTTGGGCATTCCAGATCATCATCCTCCCCATCTAACCCTTCTTTATCCTCATCATCAGAAATAGTATCCATTTCTATCTCCACATCCAAATCTTTTCCAATTGCATCCTTCCCCAACAATGTATCATGGAACGACATCCCCCTCGTTTCAAACTCCATCTCCTTAACTTCATCCATTGGAGGGAGTTCCCCAACTTGATCTATCACATTCTTCTTAATTCTTTTGGTACTATGAACAATCTGATCACCCTCCTCCTGAGAGAGGCCAGAATCTTGAGAGAAGCTTTCACACTCCTTTTTTTTTTTTATCAAAACTTGTAGTTGTTGGGAGGTTAAGTAACATTTTTTACGCCTTGAATATGAGTTTGATTAATTATCACATATAGTTCATATAGAATTCTATTGTTTATATAGAAGAGAGCTTTGTCTTATTTTATTTTATTTTATTTTCTATTTATTTTTTATTTTCTCATTTTGAATAATGATGTGTCCCTTGGTTTTTTTATCAAGAGTTTATTGTACTCTAATTAATTTGATGTCTCTAACTCTTTTTTTTATGGTATTCAAAACTCACTGCACTTTGACTAATTCAGTTTGACTTGGACAAAATTACAAAGATGACAAAGATCTCCTAACAAATGCCACGTAATTACATACATTAGTACTTAAACACAAAATCTAGCTTAAGCAATAACAACCCCATACCAGCTGATTCAACGATTGTTAGTACTTTTATTTTTAAATATGAACTTAATTTTTTTTTCTAAAATAGAAAAAAACTACAGTTTTATAAACATTAGATAATAAATTTATATTTTTTTTTTGGAAAAATTACACAAAAAACTCCCAACTTTTTATACCACTTGCAAATAATATCATAATTTTATTTTCGTATCAACTTTACCCACAACATTTCAAAAGTTTACAAAATTAACCCTCAATTAAAATTTTTTTAATGGATAACTGACATGTTTGCTAGTGATGCCCATTTCTGACATGTGAGGCATGCAGATGCTGACTGGATATAAGTAATCACACAAAGCCCTAATCTTTATTAAACATGCAAAATAAACCCTAATATAAAATATTTAAATAATTTTAATTAAAAATTAAAAATTAAAAATTTATTAAAATTATTAATTATTTATTTTGAAATGAATTTAAAATGTAATTATTTATAGACAGTGTAACATACAGATTGATGACTAGTTTATTGGAAACTGTAAACCTTAAAAAAAATGTAAAATCACATTCAATACTATACACCAATTATTTTTCTTTTGAGAACATACCATTAGTTAATTATATATTCAAATCATAAATATTATTTCTATATATAATATCATTTTAAAATTCATTAAATATTTTTATATTCATTACCCTTAAAATTTATACTTTTAATTTTTGGAAAAGTACAAAAATATCCTGTGGTTTAAATCCTAATCGATTTCCACCCTGAGGTTTAAACCCTAACAAACTAGTACCATGTGATCCAGTCCATTAGCAAATAATGGCAAATGGGCTGACACCATTAACGGAGCTGACGTGGTAGAGGGTATTTTCTTCTCTTCAAATTTTATTTTGTCCTACGTGGACAGGATGGACAAAAGGTTATTGAACGTTATTTTTCCCCCTTTTGAACGTATTTAGACAAAACTCAAATTTTCCTAAATAGATTTTTCCCTCTTTTGAAACCTAAATCCTAATTTCTTCTGTTTCTCTATCTTTTTAATCGAATTTGGTTATAGGAAGTTAAAATTGCAAAATTCATACCAACATCCACAAAATTAATTGAATGTTATATGTGAAAAGAATGATAATATAAAAAAATTGAAGTGTAATCGAGCTACTGTGAAGGAGTGAGTAGGAAAGCATAGAAGAACAAGGAAGTTACTTGAGTCGCAGGCTATTTGGAGGTGTTTTAAACTTCATCAACAAGGTAAGTAAAAAACTCCATGAAATTCCTTTCATTTTTGTTTGTTGCATGTCAATGCAATATTAAATAACCCCTTGCCCTAAGAACGATGTGAAAATTCACATTGAGATGTATTTTCGGCAAATTAGTTTCTTTTTTTTTTTTCAAAAATTTGAGTGTAATTTGCTTACCTTTACTATGATAATGAAAATGGAACTGATATTGATCGTAAAAAAAAAGGTTTTCCATGGCGGAGACAATGAACTTGGTACTCCACTATGGGGGGAAATGGAAGGATGACTCATATAAATCATATAAGGGGGGCAGTGTAGCTTATAAAACTGTAGACATTGACTACAATTTGATATTTGAATTGTTCGAGTTCTTTAAAGATCTTATGTATACCATTAGCTGCAAAATGTGGTATAAAATCACTGGGTTGTCACCACCTGAGGGAATAGAAGAAATTGTAGATGATAAAATATGTTAATATATGCTGGATTTTAATAAGGATGAGCCTCATGTAGATGTATACTATGAAGAGATTGGCCCCCCTTTAAAAGCGGCTGACCTTGATGTTTGTGAATTAAATAAAGAATATATTTATTCAGGAGACAATGGTTCTCAGACTGATGACAGTAGTGTTTTTGAATTAAGTAGTGATTTTGATACTGATTTTAATGAACTTGAATATGAGTATGGTGGGGGAGAGGGTGAGAATGCTTATTCTGTAGTTGGTATAGAGGGTGAGTATACAGGTGTGGGAGATAAAGCAAATGGGTCTGAAGCAGCTCAGGATAGGAAGCCAATTGATGTCAGTGATGATGATTTACCAAACCAAACTGTAAACTAGTTTAGGATGTGTTGAATAATGAGCAGTAATTAGACTTCAATAAATCTGACAGTGATTATATGTGCTTAAAGGTGGAAAGTGAATCTGATTTAGTTAGTGAAAGGGAGATTTCAGAATTGTATGACAACTATGAGGGCTCAGATGATGATATTTTCAGAAATTATGGAAGTGGCTCAGGTTTAGGGGATGATGTTGCTGGTATAGGGGCTGCTACTACTGAAGATGAACATAGGGCTGAAGATGTTAGTGGACAAGCTGCAAAAGACTTGACTGAGGAAGATTTCAAGGAATTTAATGAGAAGCCAATGTATGGTTCAGAGTAAGAAAGCATTAATAGCTCAGATAAAGAAAGAATTGGTGAAATCATATCCTATCCTTTGCAAGGGAATGAGGTTCACTAATCCTGACATTTTTAAAAGAGCACTGCAAGAGTGGGCAATTAAGAGAGGATATGGTTACACACTTAATAAGAACAATACAAAGAGGATTTCAACCATATGCAAAAATAGGTGTGGGTTCAGGATACATGCATCAAAATTAAGGGACAACAATACGTTCTAGATCAAGACTTTCAGACTAAAACATAGCTGCCCAAGGCAATGGAATAATAGGTTAGGTTAGTTAGCTAATAAATAAAAAGAAGACTTGAGGGATAATCCTGAATGGGATATGAATGCCATGCAAAAGAAGATTCAAAAAGACCTTAGGTTTGAAATTTCAATTTCTAAATGTTACTGATAACTCATAATTATATATATATATTTTATGCCAATTTTTATCATAAATATTGATGTTTATAATTTTATTATTGTGTATTTTATTTTAATTCAGTGTGTTATTCAATAATAATTTTGTTGTTGCTATTGGGTTTAATTTTGTAAATTTTTATCATTTAGGCCCTATTTGGAAGCCCAGAACCGTCAAGACCCACTTTCCATTCAGTCCGGCCCAAGCCCCGTGTCCGAGACCAGCAGCACAGCCCACTGTGCGACCCGTGCGCTCAGCACGGACCGTGCTGAGAGCCGCGCGCTCTGTACGGACCGTGCGGAGAGGCGTGCGCTCATGCACAGACCGTGCGGAGAGTCGCGCGCTCTGCACGGACCGTGCAGAGAGGCGTGCGCTCATGCACGGATCGTGCAAAGAGGTGTGTGCGTCTTTCTCCTGGACACGGTCTGTGCTAGGCCCGCACAAGCCCCGTGCAGACCCAGCCTTTCTCCGTGAAATTTGGTCCAGTAGCCATTCTTGCACACGGGTCAGCAACACGCTCCGTGTCTAGGACCCGTGTGTGGAACTTTCTCAAGCCACGGTCCGTGCAACTTATTTCCGCCCCGTGCTCATAATTACTGAAGTATATAAGGCATCAAAAACCCTAATTTTAGGGACATGAGAGGATACGACAAGACACTTGAGAACACCCTGGCTGCAAAGGGAGGCAAAGGGAGAAAAGATATTCAGAGACATTCTTATTAGAGAAGATTATTACTGTTTATTTGTCTCTGTTGTTTTGATTAATATTATGTCTGGCTAAGTCTTAATAGAGTTTGGAGTCGTGTAGCCAGGATTACTGCTTGTTTGGATTCTATTCATTTTAATATATTTTTATCAATCAATGCTTTAGATTTTACTTTATTGCTTGTATTTAGTAAAGGCCTAACTGAATGCATGTCTGTGGGTGATTCTGTGACAATGAGAGTTGCACATTTCACCAGCTCATAAA
>CATIWM010274568.1:0-10106 GCA_949671775.1 Mallotus repandus
AATTTAATCCATGACATTCCATGAATTTTCGTGGGTTTTGTTCTCCATAGTGAATTCAAATCACACCATCTATAATCATAAACACAAAAATAAATAAGGATTAGTAATTAGACAAAATAAAAATAAAAATTAAATCAAATCAAATTAAAATCAAATAGAATAAAAATAATCAAACAAAATAAAAAGAGAAAGGAGTAGAAGAAGAAATAATTTGATGGATGCAATATTGATTCCCCTCAGAAGGTGATCACCATTGATGAAAGCCTGTGACTTTTGTTATGTTGGTCTGTGATTTTTGATTTATTTGGATCTGATTCCCGGCTAAAACTTGAAAAAAAAGGTACGTGAAAAAAATCAAAGGGGGAAGGACTGTGTTTTTGGCTCCTGCTTAAAAATCATAAAGCATATAAAGAAAGAAAAAATAAAAACCCTAGCCCCCTCCCTGTGAAGTGAGTTAATTACGTATATATAAACACAACCCTTGTAACCCTAAGTTGGGTACAGGATAAAAAATTTATTATTTATCTAATAAAAAAATATTTATCAATTTATTTATCAAATAAAACAAACATATATATCAAATAAAAAATAACAACCAATAAAAAAATAAGAATAAGATAAAATTTTTAAAAAAAATTGCAAGATCGATTTCTCCAATTGGAAGTGTGTATTTTTGACCGAAAATCTATATTATCTATATTTCTGATCGGAAATATAGATTTCTTATCAGAAAATTAAGTAAAAATGGTCATTGCCAGTTTGCATTTTCTAATGGCCAAACGTGGCCATTTCCATTTTTCTTTGTCAAATTGAATGGGCCATACGACCCATTCCTCACTTTGTTTTAAAACTTTTTTTTAATTTTCTCTTTTTTCATTTTAATTAATTTTTTTGAAAATTTATTTTAAATATAAAATAATAATAATAATAATTAAAATAAATAAATAAATTTAAACAAAATAGTTCTTGAAAAAATAATTTACAATTTAGTTTAAAACCAATAAATCAAAATTCATAGTCAATTTTCATCATTGGTCCTCTATCGCATTCATGCTCTAGTCATCCCGAAATTGGGTGCTTACATTCATTTTCAAATTCGGTTCCATAATCACTTCTAATTGAAGAAATACAAAAACCTTTTTCTTTTTGGATTCTTTTTGCAAAAATTTCAAAAGCTTTAAAAGTATCATTCTTATGAGCAAGAAAACACACCCAAGTGAATTTAGAGTAGTCATCAACCAATACATATGCATAGTGCATTCTACCGAGACTAGTAACTCTAGTTGGATCAAACAAGTCCATATGTATAAGTTCAAGTGGTCTAGAAGTTGACACAATATTTTTGAGCTTAAATGAGGACTTGGATTGTTTTCCCTTTTGACAAGTATCACAAGGTTTATCCTTAGTGAATTTAAGTTTTGGTAAACCAACCATAAGCTAATGTTTACAAAGATCATTTAAAAGCTCAAAATTTGCATGTCCTAACCTTCTATACCATGTCCATGTGCCATGAGAAATAGCCATCAAACATTTAATATCATTGTTATCAATTTTATTCAAATCAATAACATAGACATTATTAAATCTTTCATCACTAAAATTACCTTGTCTTCATTAAGACTACTAACAAAACAATTCTTAGGATAAAAAGTTACTTTATTTCCCACATCACATAATTGACTTATACTTAATAAATTGTGTTTGAGACCATTAACAAGCAATACATGATGTATCGATAAGGATTGAGAATTATTGATTTCTCTAATGCTAATAATCTTTCTTTTTGCATTGTCCCTGAAGGTAACATGTCCTCCATCTTTAGCATCAATCTTGTTGAATTACTCTTTGTCTCCGGTCATGTGTCTTGAACATCTATTATCAAGACACCATTTATTATTTGTTCTTGTGGACTTCAAGCACACCTACAAAACATAATTTAAATATTCTTTTGAACCTAAACCTTTCTTGGTCTAGATTGGTTAGTCTCAATGTAATCCAAATGAAGCAAGTTTAAGTGCAATCTTCTATAAAAGAACACATTGCTTGAGTAACATTTGGTCATGCAATAAAAACATTCAACATTGGCAAATTTATTTCTCTTAGGATGATATGCTTTCCTAGTGTGTGAAACGTGCCTTGTGTGTTGTGGTGATGAGTGCTTTCTATAACTCTTTTATGTCATAGTGTGAGACATACATTGGCAATTATAATGCGTATTTTGATAGGTTTGTGCAACATGTTTATGTGAATTGTGTTATGTAGCATGCCTATAATTGTGTCTAGTGTACATATAAGCATGCTTGGGTTGTGGTACTCTAGTTTGAGCCTTACCTTTTTATGTCAATGGAGGTTAAGTCTTATTAAACTTTCCTTTATTATTTGACACATGAGACCTTTTAACTTCAAAAGCTTGAGACTCATTTTTGGATGTAGATGTAATAGAATTATGCGCTTTAACAAAATTAATATGTGATGATGATAAAGGAGACATCCCATTTTTGTATCCGATTCCATGAGTATCTCTATGAAATTTTTAAGAGTCAATAATACTATCTAGAGTTTCTTTTCCTTTCTTAAATTTTGAAATGGAATTTTTTAGCTTTAAGACCTCCTATAAAGTTTATGATTTTCATCATTTGCTATCTTAAGTTGGTCTTCCAAGGAACTTGAACATTCCAAATCACTTGCAAGTTTTTCATTTGACTTAGCAAGTTTAGAAAATTCATTTTTCAAGTTTTTGAATTCCTTGGATAAGCTAGTTAACTCATGCTTATAATGCTTCTTCTTAGATAGTAGGCTCTTGCATTTAAGCAAGAGTTTGCTCACAATCGTGCTCTCATCATCATCATCATTATCATAGTCATATTCACATTCATCACAAGAGGAGTTAGAAATGGATGGTACCTCTTTTTCATCTTCAAGAGCCATAAAGCAAAGGTTGACCACTTCTTGTTATTCCTCTTCCCTTTCAAATTCAGAGGAGTCATCCCAAGTATCTTTGAAAGCCTTCTTCCTATCCTTTGCTCCTTTGTTTTTGAACTTGATTTTAAGGCACTCACTTCGGATGTGACCCGGTTTCTCACTTCGGATATGACCTGGTTTCTTACATTCATAGCAAGTAACTTCTTTAGTTTTCTTCTTACCTTCTCCTTCATACTTCTTATTGAAGTCTCTTGTTCTTGAGGAGCCTTGTTTTCTCAAGAATTTCCTAAAACTTCTAGTAAGCATGGAAATATCACCATCTTCATCATTAGAATCTTTAATGTTTTCATCTTCACTATCATCTTGTGAAGCTTTTAGTGCAATGGTCTTCTTCTTGTCTTCCTTCTCTTCTTGCTCTTCACCTCTTTACTTCATTGTAAGCTCATGGGTGAAAAGCTTTCTAATAAGCACGTTGGTTGAAAGAGTTGAGAGGTTTTGAGCTTCCTCAATTCAAGTAACTAGAGATTCCTAATCCTTCTTAGGTAGGATTCTTAGAATCTTGTTGTTTACTTCTTCTTTGATGAAATGTTTACAAAGTTTCTTGAGGGTGGTGACAATAGCATTAAGGCAATTTTTCATTTCGGTGATTGATTCTTGAGGCTTCATCTTGAAGAGTTCATACTCATACACGTGGAGTTCAACTTGCTTGCTTTTTACTTGAACATTTCCTTTATAATGATTTTCTAAGGTTTCCTACATTTCCTTGGCCAAAGTGCAATGTTGAAGCTTGCCTTCTTCCTCTCTTGACATGGAAGAAATTAGAGTGATCATAGCCTTTTTATTCTTGTGATTCCCTTCTTATTGGATGGTGTTCCAATCATCTCTTTCAATTTCAGTTAACACACTATTAATTATTGCTTTAGGTGGTTCCCTATCTGTTTGGACAATGTCCCAAAGTTTGATTGAATCACAATCTAGATAGAGCTCCATTTTGAACTTCCAATGAGGATAATCACTATAATCAAAGAATCGTCTAAGAGAAGAAATATTTTGAGATTCACTCCTTATGATCTTAACTTCTAGCAATTAAGTTCTTAGAATTCAAGCTCTGATACCAAATTAAAATTCCCTAGTGCAGGGGAGGGGGGGGGGGGGGTGAATAGGGCTATCAAATAAAAATTAAAACTTAAATAAAAATAAGCAAGAATTAGAAGAATGTTGAGAAGGAAGAATGATGAACACAAGAATTTAAGGAGTTTAGATTCTCAACAATCCTATGTCTCCACCTAACTTATCCCCAAGTTAGGATTTTGAATCACCACAATCTATTCCCTAGATTGATTTTTATAACTTGAGTTTTAGGCTCAACTCAAACCTTACATAAGTGTTTTTAAGGATCACACTAAAATAGAATTCCCAAGTGTTTTAATGGCTAAACACTTAAACCAATTCCTTTAGAATAGAACCTCACTTCCCTTTTCTTAATCCTTAGAAATTAGAAGAATAAGAATTTCTATTCGAACACTCACCAAACTCTCATAAGAGTTTATCAAATAGAAGAATGAATTAAAGAGAATTTTTTTTGCAGCTTAATTGAATGCTTTAAAGTATATAATGAATAGACAAGTTTTTTAACCTCTAAATGATCTTCAGAGGTTGTATTTATACTTGAGCAATTTAATTATAGCTGTTAGAAATAATAATTTTGTTTCCAACAAATTCAAACTTAATTTGAATTAAATTTGTATTTTGAGCTGTAATTTGTCAAGTCTCAGTCAGGATATCATCAGTCCTAGTTAGGACACTTCAATAGTAGCCATTTGTAGCCATTTTGCATTTGAATTTTCTTAGTCCTAAGCACGGTCCTGGTCGGGATGGAGCTCGGGATTAGTTCTGGAAGTTTTCTTCAGTTTTGGTGCAATTCGGTCCTGGTCATGCAACTTAGTCCTAGGTGGGACTG
This sequence comes from Mallotus repandus, assembly GCA_949671775.1. Taxonomy (NCBI): domain Eukaryota; kingdom Viridiplantae; phylum Streptophyta; class Magnoliopsida; order Malpighiales; family Euphorbiaceae; genus Mallotus; species Mallotus repandus. Next base: position 4,883 of record CATIWM010274568.1, read on the forward strand.
ACTAGTCCCGAGCATGGTCCTGGTCAGGACTGGGATCAAGATTGGTACTACCCAAAAATTTATTTTGCTTGTTTAAGTCCCGAAGGTGTTATATGTCCCGGTTGGTGTCTCGATCGAGAGGGCACTTGGGATAGGCATTCTAACCTTCAAATAACTTTGAAGATGATCGATTCAACCTAATATTTCTTCATAAAATTTGTAGGTATTTGTCTTATATTTCCATATCATTTTGAATAACCTCATTCAGACCTCTGTAGCTCAAGATATTGCTAAAACACTAAAAGTTGTGCAACTTAAAATTAAAGCTGCATATGCTAATTTTAACTGAAGATTTGGAAACCCAAATGAACTTGAATTTTGACAAGTAAGATCAATTCAGAAATATTATGATTTATACTTAAAATTTCAAGAAGATCACTTTCTCATTATAAATCTCTAAGGATGTCAAAAGTCTCCCTGAATCTCAGAGGTTGAATCAACCCAATAACATACTTATCAATCCTGTACTCACTTTTGACTTCCAATTGAGTCCTAACTTATACACACTTAAACAAAAAAATTAAATGCTATAAATTAAGCTTATTAAGTTCAAAATCAAGATTGATCATTACTAAGGTCAACAAAATTGAAGTTGGAGAGCAGAAGATTTCTTTTAATGAGGATTGTAGCCAAGCTATCTCACAAGTTCCTTCAACAAGAGCCCTGTATTCTAACTCCGCACTCAACCTCGATACCACATTTTATTTCTTTGAGGACTAGGAAATAGGAGTGCTGCCAAGATAAACACATTAACCTCCAGTTGACTTCCTATCATCCATATAGCTTGCATAGTCAGCATTAGTGACACATTGAAGATTCAAGTTAGTATTTTTCTTTATGTGAATTCTGATGTTTCTGGTTCCTTTTAGATATCTAAGCCCCCTTTTCACTCCTTAAAGATGTTTTATTATGGGCGTTTACATAAATTGACTCAACTTGTTGACAATGTAGGAGATGTCAGGTCTGGTATTTTAGATATTGAAGTACTCTAATGATGATTCTATACTCAGTTGGATTTGAAAGAAAATCACCATTCTCTTTACTTAAATTCCTCCCCGTAACTGCTGGAGAAGTGTAAGGTTTTGCATTTTTCATCTTAGTTTTCTTCAATAATTCTTTAATATACCTAGTTTGAGTAAGATACAAACCTGATTTGTCCCTTTTTTACTTTAATTCCCAAAAAGTGATGCAAGTTGCCCTTGTCTTTTAGAGTAAAAAGACTTTTCAATCTCTTGATGAACTTTTGAAGTGACGCATCATTTCTTCCAGTAATGATTATTTCATCCACATAAATTAAAACCATAATTGTTTAAACCTTGTCTTGATAATAGAAAAGAGATGTATCCCATTTAGAGTTGCTGAAACCCTAATTTGTCAAAGTGTTCTTCAATATCTCGTACCAGGCCCTTGGTGCTTGCTTAAGGCTATAAAGTGCCTTAACTAATTTGCAAATATACTGAGGTTTTCTTTTATCCACAAAACCATCAGGTTGTAGCATATAAACATCTTCTTATAACTTCCCATTTAAGAAAGCATTATTTATGTCTAATTGCCTTATTGTCCATCCCTTTAATACTGCAATCATCAAAATTACTCTCACAATTGATGCTTTCACCACCTGATTGAAAGTTTTTGCAAAATCTATGCCAAGAGTTTGTGTATACTCCTTCGCAACCAACCTCGCCTTGCATCTTTGAAAAGAGCCATTTGCATTGTACTTCACCTTATACACCCACTTGTTTCCAACCAGGTTGTATGACTTAGAAGGAGGTACCATAACCCAAGCCTTGTTTCTTTCTAAAGCCTCAATTTCATCTATCATTGTTGCACACCACTGCTTTAACTTAAGTGCTTCCTCTGTAGAAGTTGGATTGATTGGAATTATTGAAGCCATGAACATCTGATATTCAACTAGATATCTCAATGGCTTGAACATACTAACTTTTGATCTGGTGATCATGTTGTGCTTTGGACATTCTGGAGTGACTAGATGATAATGACTTAAGGAAGTTGGTGATTGCTGTTGATTTATACCTTATGATGGTATTGGTGAGTGCACAGTATCAGGAATTGATCTTCTTAAAGTGTCTTAAGATGGACTAGAGTTGTTTTGTTGAAGGTTTGGATGGGTGGTAGTTTTAGTAGGATTATTGGTGTTGTTTAGTGAAAAATAAGAAAACCAATGCTAGTATGTAATCACAGTAGAGGTTTTAGGTTGTTTAGTATTAAGGAATCCTTTTTTGAATGGGAGTTGTGTTTCATTGATCACTACATTCCTTGAGATATACACTCTCCCAGTAGAACTAATACACCTATAACTCTTGTGGGAATCGTTGTACCCAAGGAATACACACTTTAAAGTGTGAAAGTGAAACTTTTGTGTTTAGTAAGGTCTCAAGCAGGGAAAATAAGTGCAACTAAAGGTTTTGATTATGGTATAATCTAGTTTCTTATTATATAGCTTCTCTAATGATGTTTAGCCCTTTAGAACAGGAGTTAGGACTTTATTTATAAGGTAGGTAGTTATTTAGAAAGCTTTACACTAGAATTTAAGTGGCATTTGTGCCTGAGCAAGCAAGGTAAGTCTAGTCTCCACTATGTGTCTATGCTTTCTTTATGCCCTACCATTTTGAGCAGAAGTGTACGGGCAGGAATGTCTAAATTCAATTCCTTGATTTTTCACAAAGTCAATACGACGCTGATACTCACCACCCATATCAGATTGCAAGTATTTAATTTTCCTTTTAAACTGATTTTCAACCAGATTCTTGTAGTGAAGAAAGGTTTTTAATGTGTCAGATTTGTTCTTTACTAGATAAATCCAAGTGTATCTACTACAATCATCCAGAAAGTGGATGTAATATCTAAAACCAAAGGTGGAAAGCAAAGGTGAAGGTCCCCATATGTCAGTGTTAATAAGTTCAAGTGGTTTTGAGGCATGCGAACTTGAATTTTTAAAAGGTAACAAATGAAACTTCTCAAGTTGACAAGCATCAAAATATAGGTTTTTCATTTATTTTAATATTTTCATTACAAGATTGCATAATTTGACTCAACACTCTATCTGAAGGATGGCCAAATCTTCTATGCCACTCCTCAATTTTGTAATTCAAGTTATTCATTCCACTACCACTGGTACTATAGCTAACTACTTAAGCAGAAGGATAATTTAGGACCTGAGAACCATGACTGAACTTGCTGGGATGTGTGGTATGAGTGGTATGAGTGGGGTCTAACAAAGGTTTCGGTGTGATGTTGAGTTGGTATAGTCCATCTCTAAGCCTCCCTCAAAGAATAGCAGCTCCTTTTGCTTTGTCCTTAACAACATAATCAAAGGTATCAAATTCAATAATAATATTATTAGTGGTAGTTAATTGTGAAACACTGAGTAATTTCTTTTTGATATTAGGAACATGTAAAATTTTTTTCAAAAGCAATAATTTATTTCCTTTAGTGTGCAGCAAGGAATCTCCAATGTGAGTAATTTTTAGTTTATCACTATTACCAACAGTTAAAGTTTGCTTACCACAATATTCAAAGCCTTTCTCTATCATTTAGGCATCATCTATCACATGGCAGCTTGCTCCACTGTCAGCATACCAACTAGGGTCATTGTAAGATTCTGAGTTAATCATATGAGTTGAATTATTATTGTTGTGGCTCTTGTTTTGTTCAGGTGGTCTCCCATCATAGCTCTCATAATATCTGTAGAAGCATTTTGCAGCACTGTGACCATAATTTCCACACACCTGACATGTTAGCTTTGAGTTATTGCTTTTACCTCCTTAACCTCTATATCTGCTTCCATGACCTCTATATGAGTTGAAACCTCTGCTTTGGAAGTGATTGAACTGACTTGATTATTATGAGAACTGATTTTGATTTCTTAACAGGCTGTTCTTGTTACTGACCAGGGCTCTTGGCTGATTTCTGAACTTATTGGTGACAAAATTTGCTAATGCTTGTCCCACATTCATTGATCCAATGCTTGCATTCATCTGCTCTAGTATTTTTTCATAACTAAGTAAAATAGCTTACAACTCTAACCAGCTTACTTCTTCTTTCTCATTGATTTGGCATACCACTGGATTGTACCCATAAGAGTCAAGTCCTGTCAAAACTTGTGAAACTAAATCACTCATTTCAATAAGCGTACCAGCTAAAGCCATGTTGTCTGCTAACTTCTTTGTTGTCTTGAGATATTCCTGCATCTTCATGCCTCCTTTCTGAAGCTTTTGGAACTCTCTTTTGTAATACACGATATTTGATTCAATTTTAACACCAAAAAGTGATTGTACTGGTTCCTATAAATCCTTTGAGATTTCATTCCTCAAAACTTCAGCAACTAGATCTGGCTCTATAAAGTTGTAAAGCCAACCCAATAGAATCTGATCTTGAACAACCCAGTTCTCATACTCAAGGTTTTCAAATAGTTTTACATCATCTCCTTAACCTGTAGCAACAAATTCTGGTGAACACTTCTTTGTTCCTGTGATAAATCCTTCAAGTTTATTTCCTCTAATTACTGGCAGCATAAGGTTTTTCCATAGCAAATAATTTTCATGGATCATTTTTATCGAGCAATAAGATCCAAGAGCATTACCTGTTTGGCTACCAGATATAATGCTATTGAGCATATTACTAGAGGTTCCTAACTACTCCAAATCCTTATGAGTCATTACACCTTTGTCTTTCTTCTTTCCAGCTTCCTTGTTCATGTTTGAGCCTTTGTCTGACGTTGGTGTCTTGTAAGTGTCATGATCAATGGTGCTTGCTATTTTCACACTCTGATACCAAGTGAGAAAACCGGTATTGTTGGTTACGTAAAAGCTCAGCATTAGTTGCTGAGGCAGAGACCCTTTTATTTTGATATCATGTAGAATACAAATGTTGCCCTACACTATTTACGTTGGATCATGGGCCATTAAATACAATTGGTCCATTATAGAATGAATGAACAACTAAACATACTCATGTTCTAATAAGAAGAGCTTCTAAAAATCAAAAGAGTAAGCACATAGAGACAAAACGAGAGGTTTTTTTGATCCATTGTTCAATTGAACAAAAAATATTCAAACATCAAAATACTAAAAATATCAACTATGAAAAATTACACTAATGGTGTTTGAACTTTCTAAATTACACTAATGGTGTTTTGAACTAACTAAATTTTAATATTTTGGTA
>CATIWM010274569.1:0-19904 GCA_949671775.1 Mallotus repandus
TATAAACATAATTGTTTCTTAGCACAATAAATATATATATATATATATATATTTATTGTGCTAAGAAACAATTATGTTTATATGTATATATATATATATATATATATTAATTAAATAGGTGATGTTCAAAAAAATTAAAAAATAAAATATTTATGTAGTTTTTATAGTATTACTTTTTAACTAAAATACTATTATATATATTTCAATACTATTCAAATTCTAAAAGTATTTATATAGTACGTATTTTTTTTATCTTAAATCATCCAAATGTTTTTTCTAATTTATTAAAAATTATATTTTATAAAAAAAATTAAAACAATTACTGGCAATTATTCAATATTGTTTTTTATAACTAAAATACTATTATACACACTCAATAATAAATCTAAAAAAAATCCTATTATAATTAAGAGAACAATGGCAATAAAAATTAAAGAAAATAAACGAATGATATATTTTATTTTTAATTTATTTAGTTATTATTTTATTTAAATTATTTATTTAACTAGTTGTAAATCTGAGTTTTGCAGGACTATAAATAATATATATATATATATATATATATATATATATTTTAAAATAATAAATTAAATAATTTAATAAATTAAAACTATAACTTGATTAAATATAATAATAATAATTCAAAAAGTTATTGCAATAATTATATTTTTTATTTTTTATTAAGAATACATATATATTTTTAATACGTACAATAATAATAGTAATAATAATAATAATTAATTGAAATAAAAATAGAAAATAGTTGAAAAATAATGTTTTAGTTAGAATAAAAGATATAATTTTTTATAGAGAAGAAGAATAATATTTTAGATGTAATAAAATTAGAGTATTTTATATAGAATAGAACATGTGTATTTCAAAATAAGATTATTTATATTTTTATAGAAAATTATTGTGTCTTTTAATAACTCAACATATAAGTTTTTAGGGATAAATGCTGAATTATGAATAGGGACCCTTGTCAAATTTTGAACTTAATAAATTTAAAATTCAGCATTTAATATATATATATATATATATAATACTAAAATTTTTATTAAAAATAAAAATATAATTAAAAAAATATAATATTTTTACTGTATTTCCAACCAACAGAAGAAAATGAATAGAAAAGTTAGGGTTCGATTCCGTAAAGGAAGGGCAGACAAGAATCAAAAGAAAAAGAGCAAAACTGAATTGAGATGTAACATAAATTCAATTATAACAATCATCATAAAACTGAATAGGATAAAACATTAGCATTCAAAAAATTATAAAAAATAAAATAAAACCACTTAAGTTTCAAGTGATAATTAATAAAGATGCACAGTTTTAATATTCATATAAATGTTAATAAAGAAAATAGAATTTTTCAAATTTTTTTATTTACAATTATAATGGACTAAAATATTATATTTTCCCCCAATAATATAATAAGAATTATTTTAGTTAAGCAGATTAAGTTAAGAATACATACTTTGGAACTGATTAATCTCCAATTCAGGTAGAAAAAATTCCATAAAAAGAGAGATAAACTATAAAAAACTTCATGATACTCATAGTCATATATAGATCTAAGAAAAAAATATTTTTATTTAGAGATTAATAGTACTAAGTAGACAATAGAAGAAGAGAGAGCCATTACCAGCCAAAAATAAACATATATATTCAATGATCTATTAATCTAGAAAATTAAAGAAAGAGACAATAGTTGGAGACAGATTCTCATGCAACTCATTCATCAAAGCTTAATCAATCAATAAAACTTAATTATGTATCAAGTTATGAGACTAATTGTGAGGATTTTTGAGAACTTTCAGTTTTGTAGAAAATCTACACTTGAAATTATTTTTTAATTATATAAAAATCTTACTTTATTTATTTTAAAAAAACAAACCTATAATATTTTTTGGATACAATACATTCATATCATTTTAAAAGCTGTATGTTTAAGTTTCTTTTATAAATAATATTTATTTTCATTGTCAATGAGACTTATTATTTTTGACATGTATAAAAAATATTAACTAAAAATACATTTTATTTCTAATATTTATAATAAGGAGCAACTTTACTCTCATAGAAATATTTAAATATAAATTTAAAAAATATATATTTAAATTTCTCAATTAGCAAAAGTGTTAAGTAATCGTTTATTTTTCACACCCGTGGGATCTAGTGATATTGTTTAAATTTTAAACAAAAAGGTCTTACATGTTATTTTTTATGCAAAAACTTTTTACATAGAAAAATTATATGTAAAAATTTTAATCTCATATCAATATCAATAAATTATATAAATATGAGAAATAAAAATCTGTTTAATACTTCTGTAAAAAGAGAAGTATTATATATATATATATATCACTTAAAAATAATTTAAATATATGTTTTTAACATAATAAATGTATTTGTGCTAAAAGCTTTCTATTTTACTAAGGAGAGAGTATTTAAGTGATAAATTTTTTTAAAGACATTTTAAAGTGTAAAATTTAAATTATACCGTTGTTAATTTAAAAGTAAAGAACTGTCTCCTATTATATAATGTCTAAATCATATATATGACTTCTCTATTAGAAAAAACGTTGTATTTTTTTAGTCCAAAAAAAATCTACTAAAAAATGAAAAAAAATTGCACGAGTACAAATGGAAAAAAATAAAAACTCGCAACTACAAATGATTGCATTGCACATTTTACACTTGTATTTATTGTTATTAATTATTATTCATCGTATGCGCACACACATACATACATATATATATATATATATATATATATATATATATATATCCCCATTATTTTCTATATACACTAACTGGATTATGCATTGGCATTGACCAATCCACTGGCTATCAATTACATGATTATATTTCGCAAATATTAGCAGTCCATACAACTCAAACTATCCATATAACTCAAACTTAAAATGATAAAAAGTGAATTCAATTCAGTTTTTTTATAGATAGAATTTAAGTAGTTTAATTTTCCATCACAAAAAGATAAGAGTACGGGGACAGAGGTTCAAATTTTTCTTTTTATATTTGAATATTCATATCTTTTGTCATTTAAACTATTCATTATAATTAATTCTAATTTATTAATACTTTATTAATACAGTTTTTAAGGATATTGGAAGATTTTAAAACTTAATAAGTAAGGTTTCGATTTTGAATTTTATATATAGAAAAAATAGTGTTAGAAGAGTTTTATTTTTATTGTTCGAATTTCAAAATAATCAAAACCTTTATAACTAGTTACTTGATACAATGAACATCAAATGAAAGAAAACAAAAAAACTTAATAAACTTCAACTTGAATTAGAGTTGATTAAAAGAGAAAACATTTATATGTATTTTAACACATCAGAGCCAATCAATGAAAAAAATTAAACCTAGTTGGGGACTAGAGTGTATATAACAGAAATCAGTCTATTCAGAACTTAAATATATATATATATATATGAGTACAACATTCGTGGTGTTTTCACTATGTTCAACACAATTACTCAAAATTTTAAAGAAAATTATGATTCATTTCCCTCGAGTGAGTTTACATCAATACAAATAGAGCAATTTACACAAGAGAAAAAAAAAAGTTTATGTTGTGATAAAAAAAACTATACAAGATAACAAAGATTGATTATCCTAAACATATGCAACAGCTAGCATATATCAAAGATGGAAAAATTGCTAAAAAGGTGGAAAGATTGATTTAATTTTTGCTTTTTGCACTCCTTTTTTAATTTTTTGATAGCAAACTACATAATTATTTTTTAGTTAAAATGTTTATTCTTTCATTAATTGTAATTTTTAAATTACCCTTTTTAATTTCTTACCCTAATAGGCACACTATATTTATGATAGGCTACATCATTATTTTATCTCCATTCTTTTTATTCTACAGTCATACATAGAGATTTAACATTCAAAACTATTGTCCTTTTATTGTCACCACTACTAACAATGGAGATATTAAATTCACATGAAGATTGGGAGGTTGATAAATGTTGGAATTTTAATGGTACAACTAATATAAAAAATTTATCAAAGCATCATACGTATTCAGATGGACTTAATTAAGAGTATATTCTTGATGGTAATTACTATTGACATCATTTTTTTAATGTATTACTAATATTAATAATGCTTTTAGCTTTTAAAACAATAATTTATATGTAAATTTTGTTTTAGGTTTGTCAGGTAATTGTTATAATTTTAAGTTACTGCATGGCAATTCTAAAAACATGCAGCAGTCACTTTGCAGATAGGTAATTTATTTGGTGTTGTTGGACTTTCCATTGGACTAGTAGTGCTTATTTCAGAGTATATTATGAAGTTTTTTTATCATGCTTTATTTTCAGTAGAGTATTTGCTTTATGTCAATTTCTTTTTTTAATCTGTCACATACGGCAGGCCTATTTCACGGAGATCATTGAGTCCTGCAAGGTCATTGGGTCTTGCAATTGTTTCCTGGAACTTTAGAGACATATGGGTGTATATTATTGCGCCAACAGCAGGAGCTGTAGCAGGCGCTCTCATGTTTCAACGTGCAATTATTATTCAACAGATCAATTAGAAAAACATATAGATTCTTGAATTCCAATATGCAATTTTTTGGATAAGTTGACGGTGCTAATTTTTGTAATGTGCAAAAAATAATAATTATAGTGTAAGCTTAATTACAACTAATTAGTCAATTATAAAATCTTAAACGGTAAATAGTGAATTTGGAAGAGAAGTTAAAAAAGGGTAATTTAGGAATTGTAATTAATGAAAGAATAAATATTTTAACTAAAGGATAATTATGCAATTTGTTATAAAAAATTAGAAAAAAAGTATAAAAGTTAATTATTGGAGTGTAAAAATTTCTACCCTTTTTGCTTATAACGAGGGTTAGAATCTCTCCTCCCAACCTCCCAAAAATATGGTTGTTCAAAAAAAAAAAGAATGATGAAAGAAAATAACCTTGAAGTTGATATTTAATTATTTTTTTCAAATGATTTTAAGAATATATATTGTATGTTTAAAAATAAAATTTATTTTCTTCAAATATATAGTAATCTCCAAAATTAAAATCATTGAAAAAATTGAGCAAATTTAGTCAATTATTTGAACTAATCCTTATTCCAAAAAAAAAAGGAATTAATTATTTTTTGATTTGAAGAATTGACTTTTTGAGAATTGAGAGCAAGGAAATGCTACTAAAAAAAAATTTGAAGAGTAAATTTAAGATGGAAATATCCTTTTAATTGCAAAAGTGATTAAAATTACTTTTACGAAATGGTCTTGTACTACATGTTTGCAATTTGATAATTACCCTACACAGCAAGGTTAATTAATTCAAGAAAAAAAAAAAAAGAATAGTAATTGATCTTAATTAAAAGAATTAAAAAGTTTGAACAACTAGACACACCATCTGCCCTATGTGCGAAACCTTCAGCCAGCCAGGCAATAAAACGAGAGAATCAGAAAATTTTTCAAATAATATTAATATTATTTCATACCAACATCAATTTAATTTAACATATTGTTATTTTTTTATCTTGTTTGATTTAAATAAAAATATTGTAAATTTTATTTTTAATTTTAATTTTTAATTTTAATTTTTAATTTTAATTTTAAAATTTTATGAAATTATTTAATATTAAAATTTATCACTTTTATCAGTGAAAAAAATGTGATAATTTTTCTTCAAAATTTGTCTTTTTTAATCTTTGATTGTATAATCTTTCTGTTAAAAAAAAATATCAAACTTTTCAAAAATATTGTAAATAGACCATGACATTGATTACCTGATTTTTTTTAGAAATACATTGATTAATGATTTGAATTAAGTAATTGACTGACAATACAACTGCAAGGAGGGTACAAGAGAATTTATCATTTTCTCCAAGACTTCAATATTTTTTTTTTTTTTTGCCTTTACAAATTTTCCTCGTACTAAACAAAAATTAATTTCCCTCAAAAAAAAAACAAAAATTAATCATACAATACTCCGCACCCAGCGTATCTTAGCTCCGTCCTGATATGTCGTTTGGAAAAACGACGATCCCTTCCTTATCAAAATCAATAGAAGATTTACACGACGGCGGTAGCGAATACCTAGAAGAGAATCCGCGACCAACAAGATCCTCATCGTAATGACCATTTTGCCCCGGACCCTCGTCAAAATTAAGCGCATAGCTCAAAGGGTCATAATGGAATTTGCTATTCTCGTACCCGTAAACATTTCTTCGCTTCTTGCCGATCTTCCTGATAAGCGTTTTCCATCTAGGCCCGGCAACAGTCTCCGACCAGTCTCTCATTTTCTTCCACCCACGTACCCACCAAGCTTCTGCATTACCGGCGGCAGAGGTGGCAGTGGTTGGGGAAGTGGGGTTGCTACTTTCAAGGGGGTTAATACGTTGCCAAAAAACGGAGGAAGAAGGAGGTTCGGCGGTTAAAATAAATGGAAAACAGAAGCAGCAACGCCTCTTAGCGAAAGCTGTCTCGTGAATATCATCGGAGGTCTGATCCTGTGGCGTAGACATAACAATAACCTATAAGAATAAGTTGAAAAAGATTTGATGTGGGTACAGAGAGAGAAATGTTAATTTCTCTCCCTGTAATCCCCAGGGCTGTGGCGGTGCCGGCCCTGAAAGTTTCGTTGTATGGGTGGGTAATTAAGCTAGTGGTTGTTGTTGGGTGTTGGTGAGAGCAGAGAGTGCGGAGTTATTTGAGGGTGGTCGAAGAAAATGAGAGGTGGGTTGGGGTCATGAGTGTGTAAGCATTTGCTTGCTTTCTATATGTATATATATATGGCGGAGAGATGGAGAGTTGACAGTGACAGGTGGGTTTTTGCATGAAATGGAGAATGTCCATTTGTTTTTTGGAACAGCTCATCATTATTGAGTACATCCGATTTTATTATATGATGACATTAAATTTTAATTAATTTTATTTATTTTAATTTAATTCTCTTAAAACCATAAAAAATGAAAATCTTTTATAATTGATTTAACGGATATACATATATCATTATTTGAATTTAAAATATTAAAAAATAATTTTAACAGCTGATATTAACGTTGTTGATTAACCTATTGTATGTTTAATATTGTTCAATTAATGTAGCTATTAGATATATTCTACGGAAAAATTACAAATTTGGTGTCTAAACTTTTCAGTTTTTTTATTTGAGTGTTTAACCTTTTTTTTAATCAAGTGTCTGAACTTTAAAAATGGATAATAAGTCAGTGCTTCTGATCGATTTTGTGCCTATTACGATCAAATAGGCCTCATCTTCTTCATAGTCAATTGACACATCATCAGCCACCTATACAAATTATTAAAATTTACTAAATTGTCCTTAAGTTAAAAGTTGAAAATTAAGTGTCATGAAAAAAAACATACAAAAAGAAAAACACTTCTCTTCTTAATGTCTCCATCGTCTTCGTCTTCTTCTTCTTCTTCACAATATAACGAAGGGAGTTCTTAATCATTCTTTGTTGTTCTTCTTTTTCTTCTTATTCTTTATCCTTATTTTACTTCAATTACTTTTTCAATCTCCTTCATTGTGTTTCTTCCTCTTCTTATTTGATCTCCTTAGTTTTGCTTCTTCTTTTTATTCAAGTGTTGTGTATTTTTTTTGTCTTTATAACCCTAATTCACAATTGCAATTGAGATATATTAAAAGCAGGGTGAGGGTACTTTTACTTCACCTTTAGGATTTGAATCTTTGTAGCTGAATTTTTCAATTCTCCTTTAGTTGGAGAGGTTTATGACTAGATTTTGGACGGAGATGTTTATGGTCTCCGGTGAGTTGTGGAGATTGGACGAGATTGTTGTGCATTTTGTTTTTCAGGTGGAAAGCTTTGGAATAAAAGCTTAGGTGTTAGTGTTTTCAATAGAAGAGAGAAAAGCTGCTCCTCATCATTCACTTCTTTGGCACGCCGATGACGGAATTTCATAAATCACCTGCTTGTCTCTTTTATAGAATTTTATTGGTATTGTTGTTCTACTTCTTCCTCAAAATCAAAAGAACAAAAAAAGTAAAGCAAAAAACAAAAAAGCTTGGATTTTTGGCTTTCTGGGTTTTGGTTTTATTGTTGGCGGTTGTTTCTATGAAGGTTTTGGACTTAATTTGGAATTTGGAGATAGATAACCTTGACAAGTTGCTCTTAAATGAGATTAAAGACTAAAAAAAAAGGATAATTTTGGATATGGAGAAATTGCAATTTTGAAACAAGACATCTTGTGCTTACTTTTTTTTATTCATTCAATTGGGATTTTTCTTGGTATGGTCTTTAGTTAGAATTGCAATAGAATTAAGTTTATATCCGCACTATAAAATATAATATTGGGAGCAGAAAGGGACATACATTAGGATTCAAAAAGATAATACAGTTGAAGAATGCAGAGTGCTGACAGATGTAGAATTGATGAGGTTGGGATATTATCTTGTATTGAATTATTTATTCTTGTCAACAGATGCGTAATTTGATAACCTTTCCAAAGGCAAAATATTATGAATCATTGACAAGGGTGCTTTTGAAGGTATTTACTAGGTAATATTTACATAATAGGACGTCGATATTAATTCAATAAAAAAAAGGTGTTGGTGTTGGTGTTACGTGATAAATGAGGGAGTAGTAGCCTTCAAGAACAACCTTCATGAACACGAAGTTGCTACTGATGCGGTGTCGTCAACGGTTACTACTAATGCTACGATGTCGTCGTCGTTAATGAGCAATTTCTATGTTTTGTTTTTGCTTGCTATGAAGATTATCAATGCTTGCATTAAAGATTATTAAATTGTTGGTGAGGATTTGCTTGGTTGAATATTGTCAAGGACATTTATTGTATTTGACTTCTGAGATTTATTTGAGAAGAAAATGATGATGATGATCATGATGATGTTGATTTTTTTTGTTAAAAATTAAAGTTAATGTTGAAGTTATTTTTTTCAATTCATAAAATTTAATAAGGGTTATTTTTTCCTTTAAATAACGGAATACACGTGGCACATGACGTGGCTAATGACTAGATCAAAAGTGGGCCTCGTTTGATTTAACTCAACACCCAATCAACATCACATGGGCTGGAGACACTAGATTGACATATTTTTTTAAAGTTCAAACACTTGTTTGAAAAAAAAGTTAGACACTCAAATAGAAAAACTTGAAAAGTTAAAACACCAAATTTGTAATTTTTCTATATTCTACATTTGTATGGCACAAAATTAACGGTAAAATCTCAATGAGAAACAAAAAGTGGCTTTATTGTTTGTTCTTGAGACTATTGAATAAGTACATTTTTTTCCTTTTTTTTTCAATCATATAGTTGAAAAACTTGGCCTTCAACACAAGAAGTTTCCCTGTTAACACTATTAAGTCAAAATAAATACTTTTTTTTAAATGAGTATATATGATCAAATAATGTTTGTTTTTGAATAAGATGATTAATCTTTTTCAAGTAGAAGAATGCACGCATCAGAGTTTTCATGCAAATCTTTGAGGACAACTTTAAAGTAACTTTAACATTCCTTTGCACAATACAAATTAAACATGGGTGACGAAGAATTTGCATGATGCATGTTAATATTAGCCATAATTTTAACCTTCATTTCTGCTTGTGGATGTAAAATTTGACATTGCGTTCTTCAATTAACTTTGTCATAATATTTTTCACATTAAATTTTTGGTTGAGAATTAAATATCAATTTAAGAAAGTACAAAATAAATAATGGTAATATTTTACTTCACTGTGGTGATGTAAATGGTAATATCATGGTTAATAATAATATCCTTTTTATTAAAAACACTGTAAGCAAATGTAAAATAAAAACGTCTCCTGTAAATAAGGGAGTAATTAAGTGGTAACTTCTCTCCAATAACATCCTGAGGTGCAGTGTTCGATTCCTGCCGTCGTCGATTTAAAAGAGGAGGGTTGGCCCTTGTTATGCAGTCTATTGATGCTAATTTCATATGACCTCCCAATTTACTAAAAAAAATAAAAACATCTCTGAAGCAATATGAGATAACTATGAATGCTCTGAATATTCTTAGTTCTCTGAAGGATTCTCCTCCTCCGTTGGAAGAGGACAAACCAACCAAGAAAGTTAAGAATAAAGACATTGATGTGAACAAAGAGGTTAACGCAGTACAAGAGGGTGTATCCTTTAAGGAGAAACTGTTGGCTAATGAAAGAAGAAGCCAACAGACATCAATAATAGCGCAGGTGGAGACAGTTATTGACATTTCAGATGATGATTTACTGGCTAGAAGGGAGAATGGAATCCCAGTTATTGAATTCTCATATCGGGTTCAATGTTTAATGGCCCAATCATTGAAAAGAACAACCATAGTTAAGCGCTTAGAGAGGAGAATTGGGTATAAAACTCTATGCTCCAAAATTGAGGATCTGTGGCAACCTAGCCATGGTTATAGAATTATTGACCTGGTGCGATTTGATGATGATGAGAATTACACCAATGCTCTAGTTAAAGGGCCTTGGATAATTCTTGGTAATTATCTTATGGTCCAACCATGAAGCCTTTCCTTTAGCACAAATGACAATGAGTTAGCAGTAGTTGCTTTCTGGATACACTTTTTGGGTTTGCCTATACAATACTATCATAAGAACGTATTACAATCAATAGCAAACTTGATTGGCAAACCATTGTGAATTGACTTTAACACAAAAGATGACTCTAGGGGCAAGTTTGCTCAAATTACTATAGAACTGGACTTGAGGAAGCCATTGGTGTCTCAAATCAAAGTAGATAGTCACTTGCGGGTGGTGGAATATGAATTTTTGTTGGTGATATGTTACCAATATAGGCACTATGGTCATAAGAGTGAAAGTTGTTCTTTCAAGAAGTAGAAAGCTCCAATTGAGGTTCGTTGAGGTGATTAGGATCAATTAAACAACTTATCAGACTTAGTCTCAGTGATGCAGGAGGACCACCGAGTAGTAAAAATTAACGAGCAATGCCTTGGACCTTGGATGCACGCACCGATGAGAGGGCGTAGGGTTTACAATAAGGCTATAACATTTAAAATGCTGAGATTACATGAAAATGTCAAACATTCCTTGACGGGATTCTAAATCCTTTCCAATATAGTAAAAGAAGAAGTAGGGAGACAAGAATTTGTAGATTCCCTTATTGGGATTGGAGCGATCAATGGTATGAATCTAGATGGGCGTCACTTCTATAAAAGGAGCGATAGGAATTCTCAAAAGGCAACAAGGCCTGACTAAATTGATCAACCCAATAATAAGATCATAAATAGTAACTCTATTAGAGATGGGGCAAAGACAATTCAAGAAAGCCCAGTTGAAGGGGATAGATCAGAGATGCAGCTCACTTTAAACATACATAATTTGCCTAACTCAAAAATAGTATTATGTGATACCTCTCTTGATACTACTAACCATATGGAGGTGAGGACAACATTAATGAATATTGAAGTTGGAAAACAAGTAGAGTGTAAATATTTGAGGCTCTCATCATGGCTAAAAGCTAACAAATCAAAGTAAAGTGGAGTATCAAAGTAAGTGATTAATCTAAAAGGAAGAGTTAAGATGAAAAAGCCAGTGGGAAAGGCTCAATGGGAGGCCATTCATAATATATCTCTGGATGACCTGGGCTTGAGATTGATGATGAAGAGGATGGTGATGACCAGGAAGAAGGGTTGCAGACTTGAAAGGTTGGTTATGCTTATTGCTTTTCTTTCTTTATATTTCATGACTTTAACAATTTTTGTGTGGAGCTATTAAGGAGCAACTAGCTTGGATTTTCATAGAGTTCTATCATCTTTCATTCAAATGTAGAAGCCTAGTATTCTAGTTCTTATAGAACTGAGGATAGATGGGCGCAAAGCAGACCAAGTCATTAGAGCAACTAATTATCCACACTGGTTTCAGGTCAAGGCGGATGGTTTCTCGGGGGGTATTTGGATCTTGTAGAACAATATTGTATGGGTGCATGTTCTTGTTAGTAATAAGCAGTATGTGCACCTGACAATGGATGGGATCGGTTATCACACTACTTATATCACAACAGTCTACGAAAGCCCCAAGCCTTCTATTCTAAAAAAGTTGTGGCAACATCTTAAATAGATTACAAATAACATAAGCTCCCCATAGATTATTAGAGGGGATTTTAATTCCATTTTGATTGCTAATGAGAAGAATGGAGGCTCAACTCGTACGGTGTGAAGGTGCAATAAATTTAAGCTATGGTTTGAAGAATGTGATATGAAGGACATGGGATTCATTGGAACAAAATACACTTAGGCTCAGGGACTGATTCAAGAGAGATTAGATCATTTTTTTTATAATGACTTATGGTATGACAATCTAAACTCTTATGTCTGCCATTTAACAAAAATTAAGTCAGACTATAGGCCAATTTTGTTATATATGGATAATAAAGCCCAATAAAGTAATTTGAGAAGGTTTCATTTTCTTGCACCATGGGTGCTTTATCCATAGTGGTATAGCCTAGTTCATTCTATATGGCAAAAAGGGGACTCGGTTCAGGATAATCTAAAAAACATGCAAGAGCACCTCCTTAGATTGAACACCCAAGCCTTTGGCAATGTTTTCCAGAATAAGAGAAGAATATTGGCATGTTTGAAAGGAATCCCAGAAGTTAGTGAGTGGGGAATCTAATTATTTACACAAATTGGAGGATAAGCTATTATGAGAATACAATGACATTCTTCATTAAGAGCAATTGTATTGGAGGCAGAAGTCATCTTGCAGTTGGATAAATTTGGGTGATAAAAATACTTCCTATTTTCATGATAGGGCTACTATGAGGGTGAAATGTCAAATAATTAAACTCCTCAAGCTCTCAAATGGTGAATGGTGTAATAATGATAATCCTTTTATGAGAATATGCTATTAAATTCTTTCAAAAACTATATACTAAAGAGCTTGAGACCAGATAACCTTTTGCCTTAAAAGGGCGCTTTCCCCAACTAAGTCATAAAGAGTACACTATGTTAGCAGACTAGGTGATGAAGGATGAAGTTCAACCGACTTTATTTGATATGGGTCCATTAAAGGGACCAGGAGTGGATGGTTTCCATGCCTTTTTCTATCAGAAGCATTGGGACCTAGTTGGGGATGATATTTTTACTATTGTGAGAAGTGTGTTTGAAGGCAGTTCCTTGGAAGCTTTTATTAACTGCACTAATATTGTGTTGATTCTAAAAATGGAAAAGCCTGAGTGTTGGAGTCATTTTTGGCCCATAAGCTTATGCAATGTGACATATAAGCTTATTACAAAAGTTATTACTATTCAGCTTAAAAGGATTATGCCAAAAGTTATAGGGCTAACGCAGTTAAGCTTTGTTAAAGAGAGGAAAATCACAGATAATATAATGATAGTTCAAGAGATTATCCACTTAATGAAACTGAGAAGAGGTAGAACGGGTTGCATGAACATAAAAGTGGATTTGGCTAAAGCCTATGATCGACTTAGCAGGGGTTTTATAATAGATACCTTGATTAATCTTAGATTGCCATATGCATTTATCAATGTGATCATGAAATGCATTACCGCCGCCTCTATAAAAGATTTTTTGGAATAAAGTCTTATTAGATAGCTTCAATCCAACTAGAGGGATTCGTCAAGGGGATCCCATGTCCCCATACATTTTTGTTCTTTGCATGGAATGCCTATCTCATGCTATTAAGGTAGAAGTTGAGAACAAAAATTGGAAGCCATTCAATATAACAATGAGCGGTCCTTCTATAAGCCATATTTTCTTTGCAAATGACTTGATGTTATTTACTAAAGCAGATGATTACAGTGCTAGGAGCATAAAAAAGGTTCTTGATCACTTTTGTGATGCCTTAGGCCAGAGTGTAAGCATTGAGAAGTCACTGATTTTCTTCTCTAGTAATACTCCGCTTGATAATTAAAATTCGGTTAACTATATTTTAAATTTCACCATCTCTGCTAACTTAGGCAAGTATCTTAGAGTTCCAATTATTCATGGGAGGGCAGGTGTGAAGATGTATATGAGGATATAATAAAGAAGGTGAAGAAGAGAATGAATAGATGGGATTCATGTAAGCTCTCCTTAATGGGTAGAATGATGTTAGTTAAAGTAGTGAGTGCGGCTATCCCAAGTTATTTGATGCATACTCAGTTGCTACCATTTGAAATTTGTAACCATTCGGATTACTTATACCATAAATTCATTTGGGGATATACCCTAGAGAATAGGAAGGTTAATCCCATTTTTGCCTACTAAAAGATAGTGGTGGATTGAGAATTCATCCAACCTATCTTTATAATCTAGCTCTTTTAATGAGGTTGGCATGGGGCATCCTAAGCAACTTTGAGGACTTATGGGTAAGGGTACTACGAGCTAAGTATGGTAGAATTTTGGAAAGGAATATTCAAATGGATCGTAGAAAGGGCTCTGTCCCCTAAAATAGTATTACTAAAGCATGGGATTAAATGAATAATGGCATTGGTTGGAGTCTTGGCGATAGGACTACGGTCTTTGGACGGATAACTAGGTTAATTTGGATGGATGTCTCAGAGATGTAGTTGTTAGTGAGATACCAACGGAGCTAAGGGATTTGGAAGTATGTCAGTTTGCTGATTCCAATGGAAATTGGGATTGGAGTAAGTTCCAAATTTTTCCTCTTGTGGCGGATCTTACTCATATTGCTACTACAAAACCTCCAATTAGATATGATTGTCTAGATTCTCACTATTGGAATTTTTCATCAATTCGTTGGTTCACTATAAAATCAGCATTTTAGGCTATTTTGGATTCATTAAAGTTTTAAAGCAGCTCTAACTAGCAGCTGGTTTGGAAGTGGAGAGGTCCTGAGCGGGTTCATTACTTTTTGTGGATTTGCTTACATAACCGGCTTCTTACTAATGTTGAAAGAGAAAGGCGACATATGACGTCCATAAAAGTTTGTGAGAGTTGTCATATGGTAAATGAGACTCTTCTTTATGCACTTAGAGATTGTCCTTTTACTGAGCATATTTGGACTAAGCTAGTTCCATTTTGGTGTTTAATTCCTTTCTTCTTTTCAAATCAAGATGGCTGGCTGATAGATAATTTGTCAAATAGGCTAGATGTTCATTTAGATACTGAGTGGCCTATGTTTTTTAGAACGGCCTCTTGGATTCTCTGGCAGCAGAGGAATAAAATATTATTTGAAGAAGATTTAGTGGAATCAGCTAATATAGTGCCTTATATTATTTCCAATGTGCAGATATTTGTTCAGGCAATTGAAAGTTTAGATATTACAAGGAAGGTTCAAATTGAGAGGCCTATAAATTGGAATCCCCCAACTCACCCCTAGGTAAAATTCAATACTAATGGATGTTTGAAGGCCACTACCAAGCTTGCTACAGCAGGAGGTCTTATTCGATCTCATACAAGGGCTTGGCTTAGAGGTTTTATGGCTAATCTTAGAAGTTGTAGTGTTATTGTTGCGGAATGTTGGGGCATCATCTTTGGCCTTTGTCTTGCTTGGGATATGGGTTTCAGGATGCTTATGTTAAAAGTTGATAACAGATGCATAGTGGAGATAATAAATGGCCAACATTCATGCCCATTACAAAACTTGTCTCTCTTCTAGGAAATTCACAAGTTGGTCAAGCGAGATTGGATCGTACAGGTTTCTCTTAATTTTTGTGAGGCAAACTATTGTGTCAATTTTTTAGCAACTTATGGGCTCCTAATTCCTCTTGGAAGTATGTATATGGATAGTCCCCTTGTAGGTATAAAAGAGCTACTGTTTCGGGATATATTTGGGGTGACTACTAGGATTTGTCCTATGTAATCTATTTCTCTTGCCTTTTGCCTTCCTTCGAATGGAAAAAAAAAATAAAAACATCTCCCATAACATGTACCGCTATCCAACAAATAATAATTAAAAAGTAAAAAAAAATATAAGATTAAGATGGATTTTGCATGTATTAATATATAGAGGTCTTTATATAAATGCCCTAAAAAGGGATGCTAATAACATCAAATGCTCCCTTTTCTAATAAATAACGCACATGTCCTATCTTTTCAAAATATTGCACGTGTGCCGTATTATTATCCTAACAATGTCATCTCTTTCTTCTTCGTATTCTTATTTTTTGTAGAGATGTTTTTTTTTTCATATAGTGAGTTCTGCTTTGGTTAAAAATTAGTGGTTAATTCCCTTCTTTAATTCCTTAAATTCTCTTCTTTCCCATATTTTTCTAAACTCTTAATATTAATTTGTCCCTCAAATCAAGGATTTAACCCTCGTCTTCATCATTATACCATGGTATGCTTTGACCCTCTTTCTCTATGATATTTCTCTTTTCTTATTATTTTTTGTTGCATTTGATGATTTCTTGAGGTGTATTATCATAGTGCTACAATTATGTTATAGGTTTAGGTGAAATTAGGTTAAGGATGACTAAGTTTTTGGAATCAAAACCAAAAAGAAAACTACCCATGAGATGAAGCAGAGGTTAATGAAATTGGAAAGGATAGAAAAAGGGATTGATGGACAGATGAGCATGGTGGGGATTTTACTCGTTGTTACTTGTTTTATTTTTTTCATCTTATGCTCAACTTTCAGTATTTTTCTTTTCTTTGTTCAGTTCAGTTGTGTTGCTATGTCTTTTGATTGTTTTATTTTGTTAACAACTTTCTATCAGACGCTTCTTTTCATGCTCTTAGTTGTTTGCATACTGTTTAGCTTTGTAAAACTTTTCACTCTGCTTCCTAGATATATTTATTTTGTTAATTGTAGGCACATCAGTTTGTCCAATTGGATCAACGCTAAATGAATGTGACTTGGATTTAGTATCCGGTTCTCGAGTTTTATATTGAGATCTAAGCGTAGACTGGTATATTTCTTCGTTAATTTGGTGATTTTGAGATTAATGCTTCATAGACATTAGATTTGCTTTGGTTACTCTATATATTGAACATCTTGTCTTATGTTTAGTACTAATTTAATTCTTTATACTGTATGATAGTATGTATACAATGAGTATGCTATTCATATATTATTTGTATATTAAAAACAGTATATAACAAGTATACTATTTGTATATATTTTTTTTATTTCTTATACACTTCAAAACTTAAAAAAAAAACTGATAATTTGAGTAAGTATATATTGTTAGAAAAATTTTCAAAAAAATTGTTTGCCTTGAGCGTGTATTCAATTAATAAATAAAAAATAATTGTATTCAATTAATTAAAATAAAAATACTATTCATATATTAAAATGGTATACAATAAGTATACTATTAGTATATTTTTGCTTCTTATACCCTTCAAAACATTAAAAAAATTATCAAAGAAATAGTTGGTCTTGAGTAATAAATAAAAAAACAATTGTATTCAATTAATAAAAATAATTGATATATGCATATTCAATTAATAATCAAAGAAATAGTATATTAAAAATAGTATACAATAAATATAATATTCATATATTTGTTTTTGTTTCTTATACACTTCAAAATATAAAAAAAATTGATAATTTAAGTAAATATATATTGTTAGAAAAATTATGAAAAAAATAGTTGGCTGTGACGTATTCAATAGTATATTATTCGTATATCATATTGATCTAATTAACCCAACTCCAAAACAAAATTTAATTATGGAAGAGGAGTACAATGTCATAGTGTTGGGAACTGGTCTCAAATAATGCATGTCTTCATATTCGTTTATTATATGAATAACATATCGGTCATGGCACGTGACCATACCATTCATATATTATTCGTATATCAAAAATAGTACACAACAAGTATACTATTCCTATATTTTTTTTGTTTCTTATACACTTCAAAACATTAAAAAATATGATAATTTGAAGAAGTATATACTTTTAGAAAAATTATTAAAAAAATAGTTGGCCTTCATTCTACATTTAATTAATAAAAAATAATTGTATTTAGTTAATTAAAATAAATAAATAAAAATACTATTCATATATTAAAAATAAATATAGATACCTCTATTATCTGCTTTTACTCTTTTATTTTTCTTCGTCTAAAGATCAAATTAAATAAAGAATTTATTTAAAGCTAAACACAATTAGATCATCTATATATATATATATATATATATATATATATTCTCTTCTTCCTGTCTCTTTTCAAAAGTAAGTCATGTGTATTTTTAATAAATTATAAATTTAATAATAATAATAGTATGTCCTTTTTTTTTTTTTGCATTAATAGGTCTTGCATTGCTTTTCATAAAAAATTATGAAGCATTTGTTGAATATTATAAATATAATCATGCAAAAAGGGAATGAAAATAGAAAGGGAGGAGAAAAAATCAAATTTAAAAAAAAAAGAGGAAAGAAAAATGGTTATTTGCATAAAAAAAATGCATGACTTACAGCGTTTTTGGCAGTTTAATTACAACATTTCAAACTTGGCAGAATAAAACATGAACTTTAAAAAATTTGCAACTCAAAACACATATCAACATTCCAATGAACAGATGCTTGCATGTTAGGCTAAAGTTGGGTGAATACTCCAGGTCATCAAAATTGTTTGATATGTATGAAATGCACCGTTTCACTTAAAATGTTAAGCGTTTAGCTCGAGCCTTACCATCTCTACCATCGTGTCCTCCTCCTCTACTTCCTCCACCACCAACCAAAGTGTCTTCAATCTTTAGATTCTGTTAGATTATGTTTGGTGATCCTAAAAATCAAACCAGGTGACCTAAGCTTAGCTTTGGCTTTACTATGGGTTCCAAGACATGGCTACATCCAGTTCTTACTTATCATCCATTGGAAACTTATTGGGATACAAATGAAGATGCTCTTGGTCCTCGATATGGCTATACTTTAACTGTTGTTGCCGCTACCAATACTCATAGTCCTAGACTTACTCTTTTTGGTGGCGCTATCGCAATTAAAGGTGGCAGTTCTTCTTCTACCCCTAGCATCAATTGTGCTTCTTCTCTATTCTACTTCTTCTTCTTCTTCTATTATTATATGTTGGTTGCTTGCTTAATTTAAATTTTATATTGCTATTGATTCAATTTCAAGATTAGCAGGAGTTACCAATTTTATGCATTCTTATGATGTTCTTACTAGAAAATTGACAAGGTCTAGCTTTAACTTGCCTATTGTCATTTTGATTTTGATTTTTTTGAAGCTTGAGTTAATTTTACGTGTTCTTTTTTATTAGAATGTGACCTGCTGGTGAACTGCAGATTTCACTTCTCCTCTCCTCCTTACATCTCCTTTCATCACACACTTCATCTTCTCCCCTTTTATCATCCAATTGCTTGTTCCACTAGCGCTGATCAGGACACTAATTTTTCATCCCCTTCACGTCCATAATACTATTCTTATTGTTATTTTCCATTGTTAACTCAATTGCAAGCCATTCATTTTCATTTTGTTAAAGCTTTTATTTTTCACCACCGATGATGATGGTGATGAATTTATATGTAGAATCTCATGATTTAGGGTTTAAAATCTAAATGGAAGCAAAGGAGGAGGACATGATCGTGGAGGTGGTGAGGCCCGAGCTAAACACTCAACATTTCAAGTGAAATGGTGCATTTCATACGTGTTAAACAATTTTGATGAGCTGGAGTATTCACCCAACTCAAGCTTGACATGCAAGCATTTGTTCACCAGAATGTCGATATGTGTTTTGAGTTGTAAATTTTTAATAATTCATGTTTTATTCTACCAAGTTTGAAATGTGGTGACTAAATTGCTAAAAGCGCCATAAGTCATGTTTTTTTTTATGCAAATAACCTAAAGAAAAAAAGAGGAGGGAAAAATAAGGAGAAAATAAAAATAAACAAAAAACTAAAAAATAAAAAGGGAAAAGAAAAAAATAGTAGGAGAATAAAAAATAAGGAGAAAATAAAAATAAAAAAGAAAAAAGAAGAAAATAAAAA
>CATIWM010274626.1:0-13571 GCA_949671775.1 Mallotus repandus
AATTCTCCACCTCTAAATTCTGTCTCTGAATGAGAATTTTCTAGTAGTAACGTTATAAACAAAATTGACAAAAAATTATCAGTGACACATAAAAATATAATTCATGGCAAGAAAAATGATACAAAAATTTAATTCATGACATGAAAAATGATGCAAACTATTAATCAATAACAAAAAAAGTGACTTAAAATATATATTTTGTAACAACATAATTGTAAATTGACACAAATATTCAAATTTATTCATTACGATTTTTAACTTGTAACAAAAAATTTATTACATATATATTGGTGACAACTAAAATTTATCACTTATAAATTGAAAATTTTAACGATAATATTAAATAATATATCTTATTCCGTGACAAATAAAACTTGTCATAAAAATATTTTTGATTATATTTAAAATTATTGTCATAAAAAAGTTTCATTTTTAATATTATAATAATAATTAGTGATATTATTGTGATAAATTATTATAAAATTTTAATATATTTATGACAATTTAATATATTATCATATATATTATTTAGTAATAAATTAATAAATTAAATATTGTGACATATATATTAAATTTATTTTTGACAATAAATTTTATGACTATAGAAATATTGAATTTGCTGCAGTGAATCTATGAGTTTTGAAGGTGTCAAATTAATGAGATAGGAAGAGTACGTTTAACTTACGCTACCACATCTCAAAAAAACAAAAATAAAAAAAAGCCTACCCACGCGTTTGTGCTCAGTAGAATGGTGGCACTGTTCTTCAAATAGTCCCATCAAATTATCATTTTAATTCGCAATAATTGTTTTCTTTGATTCATTGATAAAAAAAAATTAATTAGCCTAATAAATTAAAAATAAAAGTAAAAATCAAATTATTTAATTAAATTTGATTTTATATTTAAAGTTAAAATTGATTAACCTAAATTGATAAATTGTACACATATCATGATTTTATATAAAAACAAAGTTCCTAAACGCATTAAAAATTAATTATAGTTAGATTTTTAGTTAAAACTAATAAATGTCAACTAATTGTTGGTAAATTTATAAGGAAGAGTTCATAATTTTACGTGGCTAACAACGTTCACTTAAAAAATTTATTACATATATATTGGTGGAATTCAATATCAATGAGTTCCACTAGAAACGAGTCTATCACCAGACTTTTCCCAATAGGGTGGCGCTTAGTCTGTTATTTTGACTTTAGCAAGATAAGATTTATAATGATGGTGGTACTTGTTCATTGATATTGTATCTCGCCACACATAATTTTTTTTTAACTCAATTGAATATACAAATAACTTTGGCAAAATTAACATTTTTACCACTAAATTTTACTCAATTAACTTCTAGTACTTCTTAACTTTTATTATATTATGTTCAACATTTAAACTTTTATTTTGAGTCTATGTAATCCATGTAAAATATAAAATCTAAATATTTTTTGAATCAATGTTGATATGAATACAATAGCAACTTATATAAACTAAAATAATGTTAAATGATGGAAAGAATATAATTAAAAATAATTTTTTTT
Organism: Mallotus repandus; assembly: GCA_949671775.1. NCBI lineage: Eukaryota > Viridiplantae > Streptophyta > Magnoliopsida > Malpighiales > Euphorbiaceae > Mallotus > Mallotus repandus. The sequence goes on from CATIWM010274626.1 coordinate 1,542, forward strand.
AACTTTTTTATATTAATTTTAATTCTATTTATATTTTTTTGAAGTTAACTTTAGTATTTGATGTGTTTAAAATCATTTGAAATCAAATTTCTATCCATTTTGATATTGCATGAGTTAAATAGAATAAAAAATACAAATCAAAAGGTCAAAAGGGTTTAAAATAAAAGTTTAAAAATTAAATAAAAAATAATAAAAATTAAGGAGTGTCAGAGGTTAATCGTAAAAGTTCAAGGGTGAAATTATGCATTCAACCAATAACTTTTATCTAATTATACAAAATTTAATTCAGATTTAAACTAATAAAAAATAAAAAATACATTTCATATCGTAATAAAATGTAATTATTTTAAGCTTTTCTTGAGAGCAATTTGTCTCTATATAATAATTAAAAAATAATCCAATTTATCCTCAACTATAGAACAGTTTTCTAAATAATTATATCTTTCAATTTGTATTAATTTAGACAATTAATTTTTTAATTTATTTTAATTTTATTCAACTTTCAACTGACATGTGTACTTGATGACATGACTTTCTAACTTTTCAAAAAACAGTGTTGACGGACAAGTGAGGGTGAGTAAACATAACTGAAAACTGAATCATTTTGGTTCAATTTAAGTTTTAAAAAAATTTAATTCAATTTTTACTTAATTTAAAAAACGAAAATGTTTTCACTTCGATTCAGTTCTATTGTAAAAAATATAATTAAATCAAACCAAATTGAATTTCTAAAATATTTTAAATTACTTGGGGTTTATAATTTGATTTGATCAGTTTATAACTAATATTTCAAAATAAATCAATAATATTATTTTTAAATATTTAAAACTCCTAATAAAATTATTTAATACCAAAAAATTCAAACAAAATTTTTTTAATTTTATTTTAGAAAATGGGTTTGGTTGATTTTCTATAAAATTTATAAATAAAATTAAATATAAAAACTAAAAATAATAAATATTAAAATGGTGAAAAATTACATACATCCAAAATATTTAAAATTGAAAAAATAAAAAAGTCAAACAAAATAAACGGATCAAACTGAATCGAACCAGTTCACTTCGATTATCTCTATTATAATAATAATAATTATTATGTATATTTAAAATATAATTTTACAAATTTAAAGAGATATAAAATTATATTTATTTTTTTAGCATAGAATAGAAGTATTTCATCACCTACAATCACTACAAGAAAATCGACCTATAATGATGAGAAAGTCTATGACTAAAAGTTCAAAAATCGTCATTAAAAATATTTAATGACGGGAAATATCCTCTCATCGCCCATCATTACCGCCCTTGTTAGGAAAGGTAATGATGACGGACATGGAGTCCCGTCATTACTACATATAATAACGGGATAATTACCGTCATTAAAAAGTATTTTTAATGACGACAAATGTAATCACTATTTCATCATTTGCTCCTCATTAAATAATACTCTAACAATGAAATTTTTCCTCACCAAATCATCATTCCCCTCACTATATGGCACTTTATTAACAAAATTTACCGTAATTATATAAAAATTAGCCCCTAACTAAAAATTATTTTAACAATAATAATCTCCCTCATTAAATTAATATCATTAAACATAATTTTTAGAGACAAGAATTTATGTCATTAATTGATTTTAACTCTTCATTATATATCTTTATAACAATAAAGTTTTCATTATCAGTAAGGACATATCCCATCACTAATAAAATCATCCATTACTGTATATGTATATATATATATATATATAATATTAATTTGTATATATAGCAAAGTATTTTATACATACGATCACATCCAAAGTACACGTATTCCATCTAAATGAACTGTCTAATATTTCCTAACATTTACTTCTTAGAGTACAAAAATATTCAAGTTCTTTGTGGATGACTTAGTTTTCCCAAAAAAAATCATACAAAGTCCTTAAATCCTTGCTTGAAATTCATTTGTCAAGCAGCACAACTACAAGAAATATAAAAATAAATAAATACGTAATCTCAATAGTAAATAATAGACACAACTTTTATATTACAATTCAAGAGCTACTTGTATCTTTATAATAGGAACTATTAGTAATTAAATGAATTTAATAGTAATAGTAATATTTTACCTAAGTATAGTTAAAAGCAAAAAGAAAATGTTAGTTCTTCTTGGCTTTAAGCATCTTACAATAGGAAGAAACTAAAGAAGGTTGGCAAACCTAAAATTTGCAATAATTGACAAAACATTACAATATAACTTATAAGATTAACATTCAAGGGACTCCAAGTTGGTTTTAAAGCATTAAAAAAAAAGATAGACATTTCAACATGAACAAGTTTAATACAGCTAACCAAAATAACTAAAAAAGGAACAAATTGAAAAGAAGACAACTTACAACAACTGAATGAGAAAAACTTAGAATTAAGCCATGGAAACAACAAATAGAAGCAGAAAAATGTAGAATATAGTAGAAATAAATAAACCAAATATAACATATTAACATAATAACAGTTAATGAAGCAGATGCATCTGTGTGTTAAAGTGCAATAGATGGAGCAAAAAAATGTAAAAGATCCTTATATGGACAATGCAAAGTAATTGACAAACAATTACATCCAATAACAGAGGTTAAATTTAAATGGAATATTTACAATAGGTGAAAATTACCTCCAGATGATTATAGTTGATGCTACAACTTCAGCACTAACGTTGTCTTGGAGCCATTTCCTTAGCTCAAAATGGACCTGATGCATAAATCCCTCACATGAAGTAAAGACAATCAGAGTCAAGTAGTTGAGTTGTATACATATTAAATCAATTAGTGTTTATGCAAAGATAACGTTACCAACATTCCTTGGAAAAAAAAAGACAATGTCACTAACACAGAAATTGGTCTCAAACTGGCAAGAGTATCAGAGATACCTCAGTCATGTATTCTCAATAAAGAAAAAAAATCATTAAAAAGCTCATTACACACCACCTGAAGTACACTTACAACAAACAAAAAAATGTATTCTCTCATTATGTAGCCTATAACTCGCTTTCTTAAGCTCTCATTCGCTGCAGAAAAACAAACAATATCTTCAGAAAGTGATATATGCAGGTTGATATAGTTTAAAAATATGTAATATGCTTGGAAAAGAATCACGATACATGAGAAGGAAATAAACAAACCATCTGCAGAATAACTGCAGGAGATGTCACCTGCAGAATAACTGCAGGAGATGTCACCTGCAGAATAGCCTAAATATACAAGACGAAAAATACAAGAAACAAAAACAAAAGCAATACTCATTTGGCATAGGTGACCCGAACATCAAGAATAAATGCATTACAGGAAACTTCTACAACAAATCTGTTCATCCAATGCACAAAGTGCTCAATGGCTAAGATTGTTATGCATATAACAATTCTATGCTACTAATTCAATATCCAAGCAACACAATTCTTGTCTAAAGATTTCTTTTTTCTCACATAAAATCTGCCACCTAAGATTCTTATCTAAAGATTTCTTTTAGCTCAATTAGGCCACCTTTGATTGTAAATCTTCCACATAAAATCAAATGAAAAGAATAAAGCTACAAAATTTAACAAAGCAAATATACAAAATTTCTTTTTTTTTTTAATTAATTCAATTAATCATAGAGCAAAAACTGCACCTGGAACTCAAGAACAACACCCATAATCAAAGAACAGTCAAGTCAAACAAAGCAGACAATAAACAACTAAAAGAATAAATAGGTACCTCATTCCAATAGGAAATGAAAAGAATACAGTTGCTAGTTTGTATGCACTAACAAAGCATCATTTATAAAGTCCATCACCTGTGAGCACTAGATGGTATAGCACAATAAACTTTACTCTACTAGATGCATTAACTCATTTCATGGACAACCTTTCAAGACCAAGTTTATTTAAACCAGTATTGTCAGCCAAGAATGAGTAAGAAATCAGAACCAAGGTCTTCACAGATTCTAGAAGAAAATAAACCCTATCATTATCTCGCATGAATGAGTTTACATAAATCATGGTGGTCATGTTTTATAAATAATAATCACTAGACTATTAACCATGAAGCCTATTGGGAGTCTAAAAAACTTTAAAATAAATAAATGAACATGAGATAATTGTAACCAGATATGCTTGAGATGTTCATCTAGAAAATTGTTTGATGAATAATATGTGGTAATATTCCCACAATGATACATGAATCATATTATATAAGAGGATCCAAAACAAAAGGAAGGAGAATTGAATAGAGATCAATAACTAATTGGAAATGTCCAACAACTAATTGAATAGAGATCAATAAGGACAATAAAGGTCAAGAATCTTGCCAATTTAACAAGAAAAAGGAAACAAAATTACACCAAAATCCAAGCTTTTTTCAATTGAAATTCTTCAATGAACTAGATATTAAACACTATATAATCATTCCATAAACTCGTAAAAAAAGGGTATTGAAAAAAAAACAAATTAAAAGCCAACAATATAATTTCTAAAAAACCTCAGCTTATGAAAGCAATGACAATGTTAAAAAGCAAATTGAAAAACAAGTTTAAGCAAAAGTAAAATAGGAGATGATTGATCAAACATGAAAAAGACTGAAACTTTCTATTTGTAAATAAGAATGAAATGAATGAATCCATGGAGTTAGAATTAATACAACACACAATTAAGGAAAAAAAACTGAAAACAGGACATAAGTTGACAATAAGTCAAAGTGCCGAAGTGGGGGATTGTTATACCCCTTCATAAAATATGAAACATGAATAATAATTACCAGCAAACATATGAACCTCAAAATTACCAGAAACTGAAGCATTAGTAAGCATGCATACCTCTAGAACCTCAATATTGGGAGGTCTGTTCTGAAATTAAACACTAGGTGCATGTTGAAGCTTTAAAAGATAATAAAAAAGCTTGGACTGTATTTTTCAATTCATAAGCCTACATGAAGTCATTTTAGCAAGTTGAACAGTTCAACAAAGCTAAAAGCTTAAAATGAATGTCTCAAGGACAAGCATAGCTTCTTCTAGTTAAGTAATGTCATAATATGTCAAGAAGATTAACAACAACCAACAATATATTCACTCAAGAACAATTGAAGAATTAATATTTATTGAAAATTTTTATCAGTTACAACAATGTTACCTCTAATTGCCTCAATGTATCGAGCTAATTGGATCTTTCCTCGCAAAGAAGTTTAAATTATCCTTGTATTTCAGAGAACTCAGACAACATGATCTGCTCACAATCCTTAACAAGATTCTCACTAATACCCTCCTCAAGCAATCACTTTCTTAGCCTTTCAGTTGAAATAAACAAATCTTTAGATACATGGGAGAGACTATCATTAAGTGATCTCAAAGGAAAGAGACTCCTAGTGGGGACCAAAGCTTGCAACCAAGCTGCCCTATCTCTTCTTGAATCGGTTCTAAGATGATGCAACAGCTTACGTTGGTGGTTTAACGGCGGCAAGCTGCTGTTCAGCAATGGAAGCAGGCGACGGCCAGCAGGTGACGGTTGGTGATGAAGATTCGAGAGCAGCTTGGGCGATGGCTTTAGAAATTTCAGCAACAGAGAGAGTCATTTTGGTGAGAGCAAGGGATGAAGAGACAAAAGAGAAGGAGGAGAAGCGGCTGACAGAGGAAAAAATGTTTAGGGTTATATGTTATAAAAACACTCAAAACTATGTAGTTTTGAGCTATGTTAATAATTACAATTATATTTGTTTAATATTAGTTTATATAGAATTATATAATTTTATTGTTAATCTATATTTTTATTTTATTTAACAGTTTAAATTTTATTTATTTAATATTAAATTAATATTATATAATTTTTAGTACTCCTATATTATTTCATATTTAACATTATATTTACTTGATCTCTTCAAAAAAAAAATTATATTTACTTGATACTAATGTTGAATGTTGATATTCATTTACATCATAAAATGATATAGTTTTATCATATATAATTTTTTATTACAATTAATAATTTAAACTATATTTATTTAAATTAAATTAATATTTTAAACTATAAAATTATATATTTTTGTCATATGTAAGATTTTATATTAATTATTAATAATTTAATTAGTATTGTCTTTACTTAATATAAAATCAGTGTTATATAATATAGACTTACTTAATTAAATGATATTTATTGAATATTATATTTTTTTAATTAAAAAATATCTTTCTTTTGGTGGGAGAAGTTGGAGCCAAAAATTTTACACAATAATGACCAAATTCCATATCAATAACTAGGAACATAAAATTTCCTCACTAATAGTTAACCCTTTAACTCGACATTTTTTGTACTCTCATTAAAACTATACTTTTAATGAGGGATTTTTTATACCCTCATCAATTTTTTGTCATTAAAAACTTATTTTCTTCTAGTGGATGTTAAAAATTATGTTGGTATTTTTTTGGCAAACCGAGTTCAATACGCGAGCATGCAAGAATATTATTTTCTCAAAGTAAAATCTAACTTCTTTCAGACAATTGTGAATTTCCAAACGCATTTGTCATAATTTATTTGAATTCCAATGATATTTTTATGAATTTAGCTAAAAGATATGGGAAATCGATTTTTGCAAACTATAAAATATAAATTTTTGTATTAATAAAGTGATTACAAGCTCTAATAGGAAAATATGAAATAACTAAAAAATAAAAATTATACTAAAACGGAAAGTTGAATTTCATTGTTGATTGATAGATAATTGGTATTGTTAATAATTGGTTGTGTGTTTGATTGGTTTTTTAGTTTTTTTGCTCCTCTTATTTTTATAGTTGGACAATTACTTGCAGACTACTTCTTCCTTCTCCAGGTCCTTAGTTTGTAACGAAGATTTCAGATATTTCCACTTCATTAATGCATCCGATCCTTAAACTCTTTATTTTGCTCACTACATTCACTTTTAGAATATTTTTGTATCTTTTTCTTGTTTCCTTTTCTAAGATATTTTTTATGGGTTAGATTTTTTGTTAAGGGATAACAACAATTTGAGGCCTATAAGTTGTACCCGATTTTCAAATAAGGCCTGCATGTTCAATTTTTTACGATTGATTTCATTAAGAATTAAAAAAATTACCCGTTAGTCCTAGACCGTTATCTTAGACGGAAGTTGCATATGTGGCACAATTTATGCACATGTGATTGTTGATGTCAGTTCTTGTACTCCATGTGGACTGACACCATCCGCATGGTCTGCCTACGTGTTATCCTAGTCATCTTCTTCTTCTTTCTTTCTTTCTTCTTCTTCTTCTCCCGCATCACCGCCACCGACTCTAATTCCTCCTAATTAAACACCAGCATCGCCACCAAACCCCTCAAAATAGCGAGATTTTATTACAAAATAAAAGGATATCCTTGGTCTTAGAGAAGGTTTTGTGGAACAACCATGGCGGAGAGTTGATGTACGGCACGATTATTATTTCGATTGGGACAGATTACTGATTCCTTTTAAGGTTGGCTTGCGAGGAAGTAAAATCATTTTGACCACATGCAATGAAGGTGTTGCAGAAGTTGTGAGTACTGCTCCAGCATATTATCTAAATCTTTTAAGAGATGATAATTGTTGCATCAGCATGTGAAAAACAAAATGATGGAAGAAGTAGGCGAGCTGCACTTTCGTGAACTTGTTTCAAGGTCTCTTTTCCAGAGAAAAAGGCGATAAATGCCTATAAAAATACAAAAAAATACAAGGAGATATCAATATTTGACTAAAGAAAGGGTGAAACAACAAAAACCTTCTAAATAATAAGTCAATTATCATTAAATTTAGACCATACATGAGTTCATCAAACATCTGATAAGTACACCTCACATAAAAAAAAATCACACATGAGTTCTTACTTATGACTGATCCTTTAATAACCTCAAGCAGGTTTTAGGTTGAATCATATCACTATCAATGTCTCATTTTGCTACAGAATCTGCCAAATATATTCTCAAAAGATTATTACCTTCAAAGCCTAGGAAAAGTTTTAAAATTATTTTCATCACGTGGCAGAACATAACGAAAGAAACAAGTCTTCCCATGATTGTCCAACCCAAGCCAAATGACTAAAAGCATATCATATGCATCCAAACGATGTGTTGTGTCAAAAACCACTACATCACCAAAAGCCTCATACAATTTGACAGATGAGGCGTATGGCCATGCAATATGCTCTAACCTATTGTTGCTATCTATTTTAAAGTTGTATTTGAAGTTATGATCTCCATCCTTCAATTTCTTGCACATCGCAACAAGATCAATAGCATCATTATCTCGACTGATATTTCTGAAAGACTGCAGCAGGTTTCTCACATTTACTTGTGTAAATGGTAACCATTGCATCATTTTCAATTTAGATCAGTGTTTTTTATTATTTGAAATTGAAAATTTACCTGATTCTGTTATGTTTTGCTAATACCTTATTGTCAAGCATATTGGTGCAACAACTGGAATTTGGTTTGGGTGTGGTATTGTCCCTTGGGTTTGGACCATTTTCTAATTTGTTTAGTATGGATTCAGAAGTTCTAGAGATTGCCTAGTCTGGTATTTTGGTAAGGATTATTCTTCTAAGTATCTTATTGGAAAACATGTTATGTCGTATTTTTTGTAAACAAATATGGCACTTACAAATGCAAAAATTTTTAAAAGATAAACAAAGGGTTAGGAACCTCTTTTAAAGCATCTTGGGTATTTGAAGCGCAAGATGCTTGACATGTTGAGTTTCAAGCATAGGTCGTGTAATTGCTTTCCCCTTTGGTATGAAAGATAGTTTCCTTCATTTAACGTGTAAATTTCAAAATCAGTGTATGAGGCAACAAGATACCGTGTGACTTTGTTCCCTAATATTAGCATGGACTAGGAAGCTCATTTGCAGAGAAGATGAGCTGGTTTGTCTGAGTTCTTCTATCCCTTTATTGGACCAAAAGCTAGTTGTAGCCTCACCCGAATTTGCATATTCATACCCAAAACATTAATTTTTGTTTTGGTGATGCTTTAAAAGAGGTTTAAGAAGGAGAAGAAGAAAGAAAGAAAGAAAGAAGAAGAAAAAGAAAAAGAAGACGATGATGACTAGGATGACACGTAGGCAGAACATGTGGATGATGTCAGTCCACATGGAGTAGAAGAACTGACATCAGCAGTCACGTGTACATACATTGTACCACATATGCAACTTCCGTCAAAGATAACGGCCTAGGACTAACGGGTAATTTTTTTAATTCTTAATTGAGTCAATCGTAAAAAATTGAACATGCAAGCCTTATTTGAAAATCAGGTACAACTTATAGGCCTCAAATTATTGTTATCCCTTTTATTAATTATAGATTTGTGAGTTGTTGAATTTTAAATTCAAAAAATTATATTTTGAGCACAAATAAATTAAATTTATAATTTATAATATTTTATGTCTAATTTTAATTTCTTTATAATGTATAATAAAATTAATTTGATTTCAAGTACAATTAAAGTAATTTGATTTGATTTCTGACCTACCTTTGTTGCCAATGGAAAGAACTCTAATAATATAATAATAATAATAATTTATGAAAAAACTTTATTTATTTTAAATGTATTATATATACTTGACTATTATATTTATAATATATATTTTAAATATTTTATATTTAATTAATAAAAATATATATTTATATATTATAAATTTAATTTAATAGTATAATTCATATGAAATAAATAAATAAACTGTTAATAAAATCATTTAACACTGAAAAATTCAAACCAAAATTATTTAAATTTATTTTAGAAAATCGGTTCGGTTGATTTTCTATAAAATTTATAAATAAAATAAATATTATTAAAATAGTAAAAAATTACATACATCCAATATGTTTAAAATTGTAAAAATAAAAAAGTCAAACTGAATAAACCGACGTAACTAAATCAAACTAGTTCAGTTCGATTATCTCTATAATAATAACTATTATTATGTATATTTAAAATATAATTTTACAAAGTTAAAGAGATATATAATTAAATTTATTTTCTTAACATAGAATAGAAGTATTTTCATCACCTACGATGTTAAAAATTATGTTGGTGTTTTTTTTGGTGAACCGAGTTCAATATGCGAACATGTCAGAATATTATTTTTTTCAAAATAAAATTTAACTTCTTTTAGACAATTATGAATTTCCAAAGCATTTATTACAATTTGTTTTGATTCCAATGATATTTTTATGAGTTTAGCTAAATGATATGGGAAATCTATTTTGCAAACTATAAAATATAAATTTTTGTATTAATAAAGTGATTACAAGTTCTAATAGAAAAATATGAAATAACTAAAAAATAAAAATTATGCTAAAATTGAAAGTTGAATTTCATTATTGGTTGATTGATAATTGGTTTAATAATTGGTTGTGTGTTTGATTGGTTTTTTAGTTGTTTTGCTGCTCTTGTTTTTATAGTCAGACAATTATTTGCAGGTTACTTTACTTGCAGACTACTTCTTCCTTCTCCAGTTCTTTAGTTTGCAACGAAAATTTTAAATATTTCCAATTTACCAATGCATTCGATCCTTAAACTCTTTATTTTGTTAACTACATTTACTTTTAGAATATTCTTTTATCTTTTTCTTCTTTTCTCTCTTAAGGTATTTTTTATGGGTGGAATTTTTTATTAATTATATATTTGTGAGTTGTTGAATTTTAAATTCAAAAAATTATATTTTGAGCACAAATAAATTAAATTTATAATTTTTAATATTTTATGTCTAATTTTAATTTCTTTATAATGTATAATAAAATTAATTTGATATCAAGTACAGTTAAAATAATTTAATTTGATTTGATTTCTGACCTAACTTTGTTACCAATGGCAAGAACTCTAATAATATTATAATAATAATAATAATTTATGAAAAAACTTTGTTTATTTTAAATGTATTATATATACTTGACTATTATATTTATAATATATATTTTAAATATTTTATATTTAATTAATAAAAATATATATTTATATATTATAAATTTAATTTAATAGTATAATTCATATGAAATAAATAAAAAAATTTAATAATTTATCTGTATTTTCAAATTTGATCTCACTTTACAGTAACTCTTGGCTGTGATCCTCTTCCTTCTTCCCTCCTTGCACAACGTGTTTTTCGTTGTTCTTGCAAATGGCTTGCATGCACGTTTTCTTGAAGAGTTTGAGGTGAAGTTGGACTGCATTTCTCAATGCGCTTCATGTCTCGTCTAAAGTGAAATGTAATTAACGAAGTTGCTGAGGGTTAGTAGCAGTATACATGCATCAATTTAAGATTATAGTTGAAGAATATTAATTATATCAAATTAATTCTATACAAATGAATTTAAAATTAATTATTCAAATTTTATTATTGATAAGTAACTATCATCAATTTGTCGCTAATTAATCAGAAAATAGTAACAAATGCTATCCATCGCTGTTTTCTGTTGCTAATTTTACAAATTTTTTAGTAAAATTTACATCTAAATTTAAATTTAAAAGTGAAAATTGCAAAAATATGATCTATATTAATCAGTTCATATTAAATAAGAAAACAAAATTCTAATCTCATTATATATAGCCAAAAAAAAAAAAAGATTGTCAAAAATTGTAATTTGATGATGTATTAATTTCTTCAGATGTTTAAACATGGAAGAATACTAATTGACATTGGTTTCATTGTATACGTAGAAGAATACTAATATGATAATGTCAGCAGAAGCAGGTACAACTAAACAAGCAGTCATTAAAAAAAATAGGTCACAGCTACTCCTTGTGCAATTCTCTTCATGGCCTGCCTATTCTCTATTAAGCACCAAGCCTGCATTTCAATTAAGCATTTCTGTAACCTAACATGGTAATTAAGCTCAATTGGTAGCATTTTTTTATTAATTAGAATTTGATAATTTTAAATATATAATATTTTAAAAAATCTATTTTGAAAAAATACTCAAAATAAACTCTTATATATCATCATGGTACACGTATGTGTATTAAATTACAGTTTATTGATTAATCTTTATATATATTAATATCTGTAAT
>CATIWM010274639.1:0-10451 GCA_949671775.1 Mallotus repandus
TTCGCTAATTGATTCATCTTAGTTTACTTTGACTCATTAAATCGGTTGGTTGAATTTATCATGTTCTTGTTACCTTTGATATTTATAAATAAATATTTTAGAGATAAATACAACATACAAATATGTAAGTTCAAACTTTTAAATTTTATGCATATGATATTTTTTGTGACAATTTAAAGTATGTAATTTTAACCATTAGCAATTTTAAGTATGTGATCATAATATCGTTAATTGTCATTGTATTTATCAATAAAATTTGAAGACATTGACATGGAGCTTATATTGAATAGAGTCTAACCATATAATAATTACTACCTAAAAGTCATAAAAAATGATTAAATTTATAAACAAAATCGAAGAACCCTGATGAATTTTGATAATCACCTATCAAATATGATATTAATGGCTAATTTTCACTAAACACAAACTTTTTGGCCTGTTGAGTTCATTGGTGGTGGTTTCCGATCCTGAAAATATTAAAAAATGAAAATTTTGTTAATAATTGACCCTCAATGTTAAATGTTTTCTTATTACATTGTTCAAACCAACAACACAAACACAAACACACAATAATAGATAAATAGGGGGAATGTCAAAAATTACCTATGGTAGAAAATTAATTGATACCACGCATATATATTCCTATCATAATAAGGATTAATTATCCTAAATAAGGGTTACTTGCAGAGGAAGAATGTCCGATCCAAATAGGAAGATAGTCCCTCATTAAGAATACTTCTAGAATAAGAAAGATAGTCCTCAATAAGCACAAGTCCTACTCAAACAAGGAATCTTATGCTTCTCAAGTTTGAGCGTCACTACCTCTATAAATAATCCTCATATCTTTCATTGTTATTCATTTTATTCCTTTGCTTATTATACTCTTTATCTCTCTACCCTTTCTGATTTAGGCATCAAAGGGTTTGTGGGGGAAACCCCACTCCTCACTTTGTCCTTTGTTGATTACTAGCTTGTAGGACTTAGAGGTTCCAAAAAATAAGTTATCAAGTGTCAACGTTTGTGGGAATCTCTTGAGTCAAATCCATTATCATCTACCGAGCAAAAACATTTACATCATGGCCTCCCGCCCACCACTAAGCACAACTTTGGACACTCAGATTAACCCATCATCCCTCATTCCCCAAATCAGTCCATTAGCACCCATCCATCCGATAAGCCCACCACTTCCTCTTCAGCATATCAAACCTTCATCCCAAATTCAATTTGACACACATATACCACTCGGCATTACTCAAGGGTGGTCAACTCCGAGTACTAGTTTTCCTTATTATGCTCCCCTATAGTATGCTAGCAGACATATACCCTTCATGCCTTTCCCAATCTTATCAAGAACTCCTACCACAAACACACCAGACATAAACATTATAACCCAAACACTCAACTTGCCTCTGTCAAGTAGAGAAGTGATGATTAAAAAAATCCAAGCCTAAATGCTCCTGATGCAACAATAGCTAAATGCCTTGATTCAAGATAACAATCTCAGAATAGCTAATTCAGAGAATAATGTAATAATACAACCAGTAGCAACTTAAAGTGTACTCGGTGGAAGCAAAAGAGCTCGAAAAGATCAAGAAGGGGAGTCTAGCATGAGTATCCTAGTCTTAGATGATTCAAAAATAGCTTAGAAGGTTGAGGAAGTCATACAAAAAGCTCGTATTAGTCCACGAAAGAAGATGAATGCATCTTGGAAGGAACAACACCCTTCGTGAGCAGAATAGTCACATTAGAGATTCCATTTAAGTTCAAACTACCTCAGCTGGATCAAGATGATGGTACCAGAGATCTGATCAACCACATATCATCATTTAGAACTAAGATGATGCTCCAGAATGTGAGTGATGAAATATTGTGTTGAGTCTTTCCCAACACACTCACCAAGACTACTCAAAGGTGGTTCTATAAACTTCCTAAAAATTTTATTTCATCCTTTGAAAAGCTGGTTGAGAAATTCATAACTCAATTTATCACTAATGTTCTCCCTACTAAAAATATAAATGATCTTCAGATATGCAAACAAGAAGCCAATGAATCATTGAGGAGCTACATAGATAGGTTCAATAAAATTGCTATACAAATCGAGAATTTAAGCGATGAAGTAGCCATAGAGGCAATGAAGAACAAAACTTGATTGGGAAAAATCAAAGTCAAGATCATGACAAAAGAGCCACGCACTTTCTCTGAGGTTATGTCCATGGCCACAAATTTGATCAAGCTAAATGATGATAGAAGGCTATGTCGAGTTGATGAAAGACCATCTTACAAGAAGACTGAAATGGTTGATCTAAGAAGGCTCGTAGCTCTTTGCAATAACTTTATAAATTCAGTGGAGGGGTTCAAAAGAGAAACTGAAAGGTATACACCTTTAAATGCCCCAAGATTAGAAATTTTTATATGGATAAAGTAGAATGGTGTAGGCATACCTCCAGCTAGGCAGTCGAGTTCGTCTAAAATAAGAATGCAACATAAAAGATTCTACTGTCAATACCATTGGGACTATGGGCATGAGACGGATGCGTGTCGAGACCTTAAATGGGAAATTGAATAACTAATCAAAAATAAAAAGCTAAGTAGGTTCACAGATAATATAAGGAAGGATTGAGATTCAAATGATCAGAATGGCGACAAACCATATCAAAAGAAAGCGCGCAATAAGGTGGCTGAATTCATTAAGATGATCATTGAAGGAGAAACATTGATTGGGAAGAGATTAAAGAGGACCTGAAAGGAGGGATGCCTTATGTCTAAGCAATTACCAGCTATCACTTTTGGGCCTAAGGATGGAGAACATGCTCAGTATTCTCATAATAATGCATTGGTCGTAAGTGCATACATCCAGAATTACTTGGTAAAGAGACTTCTGATTGACGATGGGAGCGCTATCAACGCCTTATCTTAGAAGTCATACCAAGCAATAGGAGGCTCTATTACTTATTTAAAGATCATCCAAAACCCCATCACTAACTTCTGTGGAGGAACTGCCCAATCAATAAGAGTAGTAGAGCTAATGGTGGAATTCAGAAACTAAGAAACTGAAGATATCAAAGTTGTCAAGTCCTTGTTCAATATAGTTAACCTTCTTCTCACTTATAATGGAATCATCAGAAGGCCTATCCTATATGAAATTAATGTAGCCACAAGCATCAGGCAGCTGCCCATGATGATCCCTCTAGAAGACCGGGTAATAATAATCCTCGGAGATTAGACTATGGCCAAGTAGTGTTACCAATTGGCTATCAAACCTCTAATGGAAGCATTCCCTCTTAAGTCCTTGGAGACAGAAAAATAAGCTGCTAATATGGAGCCAATTGATCAAGTATAGACTTTATAAATAGTAGAAGGAAAGACAGTCAGGATTGGCAGCGAGCTTGATGAGGAAATCAAAAGATGAATAAGTGGAGTTCTCAGCAAACACTCAAGTAGATTTTCCTCCAAGGCATCCAAGAATATTGAAGTGGATCCTCGGATTGCATCATATAGTCTGAACATTAGGCCAGGGGCAAACCTGTAGTTTAAAAGAAGAGGAAGTTCGCATATGAGAGGTAAAAGGTGATTGCTGAGGAAACAAAGAAGCTATTAAATGTCAGATTCATTAAGGAAGTCACACATCCATACTAGGTAGCTAATGTGGTACTATAGATTGTGTGTTGATTATATTAACCTCAATAAGGTGTGCCTAAAGGACAACTATCCATTACCAATAATTGACCAATTGCTCAAGGATACCACCAGATCCCAATGAAGGAGGAGGACAAGGAGAAAACATCATTCATCACCCACGAAGGCCTTTATTACTATAAGGTTATGCCTTTTGGGTTGAAGAATGCCAGAGCTACTTAGTAGAGGCTGATGAACCATGTATTCCTAGATCAAATTGGAAAGAATGTAGAAGCAAATGTGGATGGCATCATAGTTAAAAGTCAGCAAGTAGAGCAGCACGTCGAGGATCTTGAGAAAATCCTCTACATATTGGATTAATATCGAATCAAGCTGAATCTAAATAATTATGTTTTTTAGGTGAAAGCTGAGAAATTCTTGGATTTTATGATTTCACAGAGAGGAATTGAAGCAAACCTAGAGAAGATGGAAGCCATACTCAATATGAAAGCTCCATAGTCACTGAATGAGCTTCAAAAAATCAATGGTAGGATCACATCACTTGAAAGATTCATCTCATGCTCAGTTAAAAAGTGTTTACCTCTCTTCCGACCTTTGAAGAACGCTAAGAAATTTAAGTGGAATAATAAATGTCAAGCAGCATTTGAAGAGATAAAAAAGTTCCTATCCTCGCTACCATTACTTAGTAGGCCAATACAGGAGGAAACTTTATACTTGTATCTTTTTGTTGGTCATGAATCAATTGCTTTAGTATTAGTCCGGGAAGAAGGAAGCTAGCAAAGCCCAGTTTACTATATTAGTAAGATGCTCAGAGGATCAGAGGTCTAGTATCCCAAGTTGGATAAACTTGCTATGATGATCATCTATACATCCTGAAAGCTCAGACAATACTTTCAGGCTCATTCAATCATTGTCAAAATAAAATTTCCTTTAAGAAAAATCCTTTAGAGACCTGAAACTTCTGGACACTTCGTTTAATGGTCAGTCTAACTTGGCAAGTTTGATATCAGCTATGAACCTTGCCAACAAATAAAAGCTCAAGCACTAGTAGACTTCATCCAAGAAATAACGGTAGAAGATGAAATCTCTTTATCATATTCAGAGTGGAAGTTGTATATAGATGGAGCATCTAGAGTACAAGAATCTAGAGCTGGAATTGTTCGCAACCGAGTATGAAGCATTGATTACAAGACTTAAGTTGGCCATAGAAGTCAGAGTTAAGCATCGTAAAGTCTACTCTGATTCTCAGCTAGTGGTTAATGAAGTTAAAAGAACCTACCATATCAAAGAGTCAAGCGTGATCAAGTATGTAGAAAAGGAAAGACAACTCCTTAAAAAGCTTGAGCATGAAGGGGGACAATGGGAAATCCTACAAATTCCTAGAAATAAAAATACAAAAGTAGACCTATGAGCAAAATCAGCAGTAGAAGGTAGCTAAATTTTCAAAGAGCTTGAGTTAATTAAGGAGCTAATCAAGTCGAGTATTGAAGAAACAAAATTAATGAACACCCAAAAAGTAGCTAAGTGGATCAAGTTAATTATTCAACACCTGGAACATGGCACCTTACCCCAAGCCAACTTAAGGCTTGAAAGTGAAAAATTAGAGCTGCACATTACTCCATGCATGATGGAGAAATTTATAAAATATCTCTATCTGACCCATGGTTGAAGTGTGTGTCACCAAAAGAAGATAACTATGTGCTGAAAGAAACCCTTGAAGGGATATGTAGAGCCCATGAAGCTCAAAGTTTGTTAGTCCAAAAGGCATTGCTATAGGGATTCTACTAGCCAAACATGTCCAAAGATGCATTACAACTTTTTAAAAAATGTTCCAAGTGTCAACAGTTTGCTCGCCTAACTCACAAGCCTTCCAATATTCAATATCCAATTAGAAGCCCATGGCCTTTTGCAGTCTGGGGTATGGATATCTTAGGTCCACTCCCAGTTTTAACATCTTAGAAGAAATTCCTGATTGTAGCCATTGACCATTTCAGCAAGTGGGTGGAAGTAGAAGTAGTCCCCACTATTACAGAAGCTCGGATTCAACACTTCTTTTAGAAAGAGGTTATCTGCAGAATTGGCATACCTTATACTCTGATCACAGATAATGGGAAATAGTTTGATAATGAAAAGTTTAAGACATTATGTTTAGATCTTGGCATCAAACTTAGATTTACTTCAGTAGCTCATCCTCAAATAAATAGGTAGACAGAAGTCACTAATAGGATCATCATGCAAGGATTAAAAAGAGACTGGACTAGAAGAAGGGGAATTGGGTGGAAGAGCTCAACAACATCATTTGGACATACAAAACTACACCCAGAACTTCAATAGGAGAGATACCCTTTAGACTGACATATGGAATGGATGTCGCAATACTGGTGGAGATCGGACCATCCAACTATCAGGTAATAAGAGAATTAGATCTAGAAGTCAACAATCTTAATGCTCGAATATGTCTAGATTTGGTTAAGAAAAGAAGGGAACAAGCATTTATTGTTACAAAAGCTTAGAAGCAAAGAGTAGTTGGATATTACAACAGACATGCTCGACCAAGGCAATTCAAGGTCGAAGACCTTGTACTGAGAAGAGCAGACATTGGCAAAGCCAGCTCTGGAACAAGCAAGCTTATACCTAATTGGTAAGGCCCTTATCAAGTTATAGAGAAAACTACTAGGGGAGTGGGTATACAAGATAAAAGATGCATAAAGAAAGGAGTTGCCTTGATACTGGAACTTAGATAGTCTTAGAAAATACTATCAATAAAGAAATTGTATTCAAAATAAAGCCAAGTTCTGATGAAATAAAAGTACTTTTTCATTACTATTAATGTTGCATTACATTAGTTCAAAAAAAAAGAGAAAATAATAATAATAATAATAATACACTAAGTATTTACAATAACCTCAGTCTCAGAAGGCACAGTCCCATTAGTAGGTGTCTGATTTATATTTTTAGAATTTTGAGACTCAGTCAATGGAGCAAATTTGGAACCAGAACAAGCAGCTTTAGCGTTAGACTTTTCTCTGGTAACCTTTGGATCCACAGGTTACTCGGAGATAGATTTCTTAGCAGCAGCTGTCTTCCCAGCAACCTTTAGACCCTTTGGTTGCCTGGAAGTAGACTTGTTGGCAGCATCTTCTTCAGTAGCTAACCTTGCAAGATCATTAGAAGTGATCTTCTCGAGTTCAAAGAAATCCAAGTCCGGATGTTGAGCAAGCAGTATCCTCTAGTACTCAGACTTGTAGGCCTTGAGGAATCCCGCCATCATCTGTTGATAGCTCTTTTTATCAGTACCTTGGGATTTTTTTTCCTCAGCTAATTCCTTCTTTAGAACTCCAATCTTGGAGTCCTACTTCTTGATCTTTGCAGTGAGCTGAGCTTGTGAATGCTCGAGCTCCTGGATCTTTTTTTGGCTCACCTTAGCTTCAGACTTAGCCTTGGCATGCTCGGATTTATAGAGCTCTAATGTCTACTTTGACTCATTCAGCTTTTTCTTATGATCCATGGTAGTAGTACCAACCTCTGTCTCTTTATAGTTGTACTCGCTTTGAAGAATGAAGTAGTTATCCTTCGCTAGCAACAAACCTTGGGATAGTTAAAAAGAAAAGAAAAAAGGTTAAAACTCAGAATATTTACAATCATAAAATAGCTAAGGTAAGGAAATTACATCTATAGCATGTGTAATCAAAGAGTTGAATAGTTTGCCTCTTCTGACTTCCTACCATCTTTAAACATCCTCCGGAAGATGCAGGGACTCTATATTCTAATCCCTAACTTAAGTATTAAGGATACTTGGAGGGTTCACCTTTGATAGGATCCACCTTTTCATATCCGAGCATGCTTAGGGCTTGACAAATAACCCCTCGATCAACTCTTCCTCATCATCAATCTCTTTATTCCAGGAACATTTTTTAGGAGGCTCAGATGCTGCCTTCTGAGCAGGGTCTAACACTATTTTTCCTTTATCACCAGGTTGAGGATCAACTCAGAACTCTAAAACATCTGGTTCCTGAGTAAGTTGGGTGGTTTAAGCAATCTCTTGCACCTTTGGATCATCATCTGAAAGCAATAGTCCATCCATAAATGTGAAATAATCAGCCATATACAAATGAATCGTAAAGAAAAGTTAGAAGATACCTTTAGAAGATCAAAACTTACCGTCAATATCTCTATCTCTGGGATAAACTCTCTAGAGGTATCACCGAGAGAGAGTCTCAACATATGTGCTCTAAAAAATGCTACGCTCATGAAGCCTTCGTGCTAGATTCGAATCTTCTTCAGAAAATCTTAGAAGGCACTTCACTTTATGACATTCGTTAACCTATAGACGTCGGACATTAATAAAGTTTGATAGGTGTTCAATAATAAAAAATCTATGTCCTTAAGACTTTTGTAAGTCTGGAAGCTTGATAAATATACTCTGGTTAGGAGTAGCCGATAACGAGAAGGTTAGCTTCCTTTTCTTTTTATTTAAACTATACATGAATAAGAACATATCAAAATCTGACTCTCTACTTTCCCTATGCATAAGCTCTATATGCCCAGTTAAAATCCTATAGATATTGGGGTGAGGTTGACTAGGTGTATGTTAAATCTATTCAGAAAGGCCTTAACCTTAATCCCCTCTCAACTGGTTAGCATAAATGACCATCTTTACTATATCCAAAAAATGTTCATGAGCCCTAAAGCTTTTTGCCACAATATGTAACTTATAATCTTGGGGAATGCTATACCTCCTTCTATACCATTCAAGTATACCTTCATCTACTCGTGACTTAAATGAATCCGATTTCACTTGCTCTCGTGGAGCCATGAGGCCTAAGAAGAAGAAATGAAAAGAAGAAAAATAACAAGTAAGAAGAGGCTTTCACCTGGGAAACAAAGAAATTCTTCAGGAAAGGTAGGGAGTGCTGGAAGCAGAGAGCACTTGGAAGTAGAAGAAATAAAAGAACAATTGCAGAGAGAAGACAAAAGTGTAAAACAAAACAAGGAAGATGGGTTTTTAAAGGAAGCGGAAGTTTCTAGAGCACCTCCTAATGCCCCTGCAAAAATTAAGGGCCTCTCTACTAACTTAAGGAGTATTTTAAGGAAAAGAAAAGCTTATTAATCGAGAAGTTATGATGGTAGCAGCCAAAATGTCTGCTCTTCTGACACACAAACAGACACAATGGTTTAAAATTTAAAATGATGCATCTCAAAAGGCATGCAACTAAGAGCCAAGTACTTCTTCAACACTCGGGTCACTTCTATAGTACCGAGCATCTAAGTCCAATGACTGAAGCTAGCACCCTTGGGTCGTTTCTATAATATTAAGGTTTGAAAACTCGAGTCGCTTCTATGGTACTGAGCATCTAAGTCCATTGACTGAAGCTAGCACCCTCAGGTTGTTTCTATAATATTGACATTTGAAAACTCGGGTCACTTCTATAATATTGAGCATCTAAGTCTCGTGATTGAAGCTGACTACTGAGGTTTGAAAACTTGAGTTGCTTCTATAGTACCGAACATCTAAGTCTAGTGACTAAAGGTGGCACCCTCAGGTTGTTTCTATAATACTAAGGTTTGAAAACTCGGGTCGCTTCTATAGTATCGAGCATCTAAGTCCAGTGACTGAAGTTGGCACCCTCATGTCATTTTTATGATACTGAGGTTCAGAAACTCGGGTCGCTTCTATAGTATCGAGAATCAAACCCCATCAAAAGTTGGTCCCCTCAGGTCGTTTCTATAACACTGACGGGTTAATTCCTCAGGATGTTTCATAAATGCCAAGCATTTAAAAGTCTAGCTAGCACCTTAAGGTTATTCTACTCAGACATTGAAATTCCAAGACTCGGTACCGAGCATCCTCACCTTTAGTGACTGAGGCTAGCCACCTCAGCTCACCCTTCAGCATCAGACACAATCTTGAGTATAGTCTCTCTTTCAGTAAAGAAATCACTATTCCAAGTTCCTCGTTATCAAACATATAAACTTTGAAAATCTTGGACATAAATATCCAAATATACTTTCAAGGGGGACTCTTGATACCACATATATATATTCCTATCATAATAAGGATCAATTATCCTAAATAAGGGTTACTTGCAGAGGAATAATGTTTGGTCCAAATAGGAAAAGAGTCACTTATTAAGAAGACTTTCGGAATAAGGAAGATACTCCTTAACAAGCACAAGTCCAACACAGACGATGAATCCTACTCCTCTCAGGTTTGAGCATCACTACCTCTATAAATACTCCTCACATCTTTCATTGTTATTCATTCTATTCCTTAGCTCATCATACTCTTTATCTCTCTAAACTCTTTTTCTATCTTTTCTAATTTAGGCATCAGAGTGTTTTTGGGGGAAACCCCACATATCGTTTTGTCCTTTGTTGATTGCTTGCTTGTAAGACTCAGAGATTTCGAAAAACAAGTTATCATTAATGAAGTTTGATGATAACTTTAAAATACTTATGACATCATTATTATATATTTAAAATCAATAATAGTGAAAATTTCATATCTTAAATTATAAATAAGCGTATATTTGGAATTAAAAAAAGCGAAATCACTAGTAATTTTTTTAGGATAATAGCATTATAAGTTTTATAACTTTTTAATTTTAACATTAATTTCTAAAAAAATTTGTCAATAAAGAAGTACTTTAAATTTTAAAAATTATCTTAGTTTAATCTTATCTATTAATTAAGTGAAAATTTTCATTAGTCAATTCTTTAAATTTTGTATTTTAATCTTAAACTTTTAAAACATATATAATTTTGATATTTTAGAATCTAATTTTTATTAATATTTTAAAAATTTTAAAACAAAA
>CATIWM010274690.1:0-14314 GCA_949671775.1 Mallotus repandus
GAAAGATGTGAATTGCTTGAAGCTGTGTGATATGTGTTACATATGTAAAATTGTGAGTTAAAAATTTGACATAAATAATTATGTTATGTGTTAGTCACATGCATACAATGTATGCTTGGCATCCTTAACAGGTGTCACAACTACAGTGGTAACACCTAAATTGACGAGTTCCAATTATATTTTTTGGAGTAGAACTTTCATGCTTGCTGTTTTTATAAGGAACAAAGAGGGATTTTTTATTGGTGCAATCCCTAAACCTGCTTAGAATGATCCTTTATTTGTTGCTTGGGGAATATGTAACAATCTTGTGATTTCTTGGCTTTTGAAGTCAATTTCTGCTCCAATTGTTTCCACAGTGTTTTTTAGGGACAATGCATCCTCTATTTGGAAAACTTTGCATCAACGATTTCATCAACCTAATGAATCAAAGATTCTTAATCTGAAACATATGTTGAGTACGATCACTCAAGGTACCAACTCAGTTGATGTGTATTTTACTCAATTGTATGGAGTTTAGGAAGAACTAAGGAATTATCGACCACTACCACATTGTTCTAGTGGAAAATACAGTGTTGAATGCTTTGCTAAGTTTATTGATATTTAAGTGCAAGATTATGTGTTACATTTTCTTAG
Organism: Mallotus repandus; assembly: GCA_949671775.1. Taxonomy (NCBI): domain Eukaryota; kingdom Viridiplantae; phylum Streptophyta; class Magnoliopsida; order Malpighiales; family Euphorbiaceae; genus Mallotus; species Mallotus repandus. The sequence goes on from CATIWM010274690.1 coordinate 634, forward strand.
TGGCTTGAACAAAACTCATAAGTCTGTTGTTTCACAAATAGTTAATATGAAACCATTTCCTTCTTTAAATCAAGCATATAACATGCAGTTAAGGAATGAAAGGTGGAGAAGTATATTTGCTAGTCCTGTTAATGTTACTAATGCATTGGCTATGGCTGTAAAGAAGCCTAAAGGTGATATGCTTTGTTCACATTGTGGTAAATCTGGTCATTTAAGGGAGACATGTTTTAAGCTGATAGGGTATCCACCAAATTTTAAGGGAGGAAAGAATAAGTTTGGTGGTACTGGTTTCAATAATTCTAGCCAAGCCTTCAATGTAACACCCTATACACTTACTATTATTACACATCATGATATCTCATGTTATTATTAAGCATCATTTGTTCACATATAGTTATTATACACACATTTATGTATATCCTTGCACGTATACAAATATTTACATTAACTAGTGAGCATATGTATGCTACAAGAAGAGAGAGAGTTTGTGTTCGGCCGATAACCTATGCTCCATGCTTTAACTACCATGCTATATTCTTCAAAATAGCCACACTTCAAGCTTCACCATTTGAAAAAATAATTACGAGACTCAATCAATATAAATATCAATTAAATTCTAAAGGCTTCTTTAACAAACAGCTCAAACATTCACAAATCAAATACAAAATTCAAACATTACTTATGCATATGCTTTGTCTTCTTTTATTTGTTGTGATCTTGCAAGATAATACTGCACCCGGGTTCAACTGAAACAAGTGACAAGTGACAATTGATTTTGCTGGCCAGCATATAACAAGTGAATCAAGTGATATCCTTTGATCATTAATATTTTCCAACTGATTTGCAAGTATTAGTCAAGCTGTTCACAACATCCTCTTATATCCATATCCAAATGATCAAGTGCAATTGTATAACAAGTAATTACCGTAATCATAAATTTATCAATTGTCATATATCCACATAACACAAATTTCACATTTATAATCACACAATTGCACATTAGAATCCAATTGATGTGTATACTCACCTCCTTAGATAACAAACACTTTATGGACAATTTTTGTTACCCACTCGAACTTTAGTAATATTTTGAGATCCTAAAATATGACATATATTTAATTAAAAATTTATCTACAATGAATGTTTATTTTAGTATACAATTAGGATATGTTCTGTATATAATTCAGGTATGTTCTTAATATGTGTAAGCCTAACATTTATGCATATTTATTTCTTGATAGACAGCTTGACCTTACTAGACCTGAGAGTGAATTACACTCACCACACAACTCTAAATTACTTGATTAAATTTTTATACAAAACTAGACATATAGGGATATAACGTATCCAAAATTTAGCTCAATATATGCTCTGTACAAAAAATGCTGAAGTTTTGAATTCAGACATGTGCTATGCTCAGGAACAGTTCGCGCAGGTCTGGTTCAATTTAGAATTTCTCAAGTTATACAAGTTCAATTGTAAAAAAGGTTTTCAAGAACCTTTTTAACACATAAAGAAACAATTTTCATGTTTTATACTTCATCTAATTCAGCCTCTAATGTCCTTATATTAACTGGGGAAAACTGGACTACCTGCATATATAGCAAGCAGAACCAGTCCCACTCCATGGACGATTTCTCATTAGAAACATATTATTTCATAAAACTGCATTACATGGTATTAGATAACATATAAATAAAAAAAACTTATGTTTATCACTTTCTCCAGTTCAGTCTTTAACATCCTCAAAATAATTAATCAACGTCAGGTAGCCCGCTGGAACCTCTACCAGAACCAGTCCCAAATAAACTTCCATAGAATTTCACATACTTATTATTTCACAAAAACTTTTACAGACATGAAGATCAGACATAAATCTACAAGTTTCATGTTTTGTATTTCTCCTAAATCCTCTTCTATGGCTATGACAATATTCGGCTGAAAACCAAAATTTTCAGTATAAAGAACCATATTCATCTTCAAAATCAAGTAACCTATTTTCCTTTTTAATTCATCTTCAAAATAAATTTAACCTATTTTTCCTTTTAATTCCTTCTAATTATCATGATAACCATATTAAGAGGGAATAAATACATAAAAAATTAAGATAAAATCACTTACCTTAGCCAAAATTAGGAACTCTAGAATTTTTTCCTTTTTTTTTTTTTTTCTTCTTCTTCTTCTTCTTCTCTTTTACTTTTTCCTCACTTTACTCTTTCTTTCTTTTTTTCTACTCCACGATTCCAGCCCCCTTTCCCCTTTTATTTACTTATTTATTTAAATTTATTTATTTATTTATTTAATGTTAAGAAACATATGGAAGGTGGACAACTGTAGTTTTCTAATCTTTTCCTACCTCCCATAAATATCCACTACTTAATATATTATTATTATTATTATTATCATTATCATTATTATTATTTCTAGAAAATAAATCACACAAGTCATCTTATGCCATATTCTACATTTTTATAAATATGATATGTAATGCATATGAAATGCACATGTTAAAATGAGAGACATTTATGATGCATATGTTCATATAATATTAATTATGGATGAAAATATGGATGTTACATTTCTCCCCCTCTTATAATAAATTTCGTCCTCGGAATTTAATACCTGTGAACAAGGTAAGGATATTGTTGTTTCATGTTTTCTTCAGTCTCTCATGTGGCTTCTTATTTTGAATGGTTTTTCCAAAATACTTTAACTAAAGGAATTTCTCTATTACGTAACTGTTTTGTTTTATAACCAATTATCCTGACCGATTCTTCAACATGACTCAAATTGTCGAAAATCTCTACTTCTTCATTTTCAAGTAATATGTGTGGGACCAAATCGATATCTTCTAGGCATACTCATATAAAACACATCATGGATCTAAGCCATTTATGGTGGTAGTGCTAATCTGTAAGCCAATGGACAAATTCTTTCAAGAATTTCATATGGCCCTATGTATCGAGGACTCTGTTTTCCTTTCCTGCTAAATCGAATTACCACTTTCCATGGTGAAACTCAAAGGAATACTTTCTCACCCACTTCATATTCCATTTCTCTCCTATGTTGATCTGCATAGCTCTTTTGTCTATCTTGTGCTGCTTTGAGTCTGCTTTTGATTAGCTTTACTTTGTCCATGGTGTCTTGTACTATCTCTGGTCCTTTTAATACACGAGTTCTCTCTTCATCCCAATAAATAGGACTGCAATATTTTCTTCGATATAATGCCTTGTATGGTGCCATCTGAATACTACTATGATATTGATTATTATATGCAAACTCTATTAAGCTAATATGCTCATCCCATGCTCCTTTGAATTCTAACACACAAGCTCGAAATATATCTTTAAGTGTCTAAATTGTTATTTTCGATTGCCCATCTGTCTACGGATGAAAAGCAATGCTGAAATTCAATTTGGTACCCAAAGCCTTATGCAAACTCTTCCAAAAGCGAGATGTAAACCGCGGATCCCTATCTGACACAATAGATACTGATACCCTATGCAATTTAACAATTTCATTCACATACCCCTTGGCCAAGTATTCAAGTGAACTACCCCATCGAAGAGGTAAAAAGTGTGCTGACTTAGTCAATCGATCAATGATCACCCATATAGCATCTTTCTTTCTCGGAGTTCTTGGCAATCCACACACAAAATCCATCTCTATTCTTTCCCATTTCCATTCTAGTATTGTTAGTGGTTTCAACTTCCCAACTTGTGCTTGGTGCTCTACTAACTTGTTGACATGTCAAACATTTTAAAACATACTCAGCCACATCTCTCTTCATTCTGGGCCACCAATAATATGACCATAAAGTATTATACATTTTAGTCATTCTCGGATGCATAGCATATGGAGCATTATGTGCCTCCTCTAAAATTTCTCGGCGTAGGTTGTCAATATTCGGGACACAAATACGTGACCCCATCATCAAAGTATCATCTTGAATGTTAAACTCTTTGCTCTCTCTTTGTCTTGCTTTCTTGATCTTTTCTTGCAACTGAGGATCCTTGCTTTGCACTACTTTAATTCTATCTTACAAATTGGTCTAACTTGTAAAGTAGCAACCAGTACCCCATTTTCTTGCAAATTTAGTTTCACATTCATAGCTCGTAGCTGAATTAAATAACGTAGTGGAAGTACCTGATAATTAGCCATACTGCTTCTTGATTTTCTACTGAGAGCATCGGCTACCATATTTGCCTTTCCCAGATGATATCCAATTGTGCAGTCATAATCCTTTAACAATTCTAACCACCGCCTCTGCCTCATGTTTAACTCTTTTTGGCTCAGTAAGTACCTCAGACTCTTATGATCAGTAAATATCTAAAATGTTTCTTCGTATAAATAATATCTCCATATTTTCAAAGCAAACACAACAACTGCAAGCTCTAAGTCATGTACTGGATAAGATAATTCATAAGGGTTCAACTTAATTGTCTAGATACATATGCAATTACCTTACCATGTTGCATTAACACACATCCCAAACCTTGATAAGAAGCATCACTATAACTACAAATCCTCCTGTGCCTGTAGAAATAGTTAATACTGGAGCAGTCATCAATCTATTTTTCAATTCATCTAAACTTTTCTAACATGCTTTAAACCACTGAAATGCTACATTGTTTTGAAGTAACTTTATCAAAGGGTTGGCTATCAATGAAAATCCCTCAACAAATCGGCGATAATACCCAGCTAATCCTAAGAAAGTTCTTACTTCTGTAACATTCCTCGAAGTTTCCCATTTCACCACTGCTTCTATTTTCTTTGGATCCACTTCTATGCCCTGTCCAGAAATTACGTGTCCCAAAAATACCACATGATCTAACCAAAATTCACATTTACTCAGTTTAGCATATAACTGCTTTTCCCTTAAGGTTTGTAGCACAATTCTCAAATGTTGTTCATGCACCTCTTTGTTTCTTCAATAAACCAATATCTCATCAATGAACACAATCACAAACTTATCCAGATAAGGTTGAAAAACCTTGTTCATAAGAGTCATGAATGCAGCTGGTGCATTGGTTAAACCAAAAGGTATCACTAAAAATTCATAATGTCCGTATCTGGTTCAAAATGTAGTCTTTGGTACATCTGGTTCTGAAATTTTAAGTTAATAATAGTTTGATTTCAAGTTAATCATGGAAAACACCTGAGCTCCTTATAAATCATCTACTATGGGCAAAGGATATTTATTCTTCATGGTGACTCGGTTCAACTACCTATAATCGATACACAACCTCATTGTCCCATCTTTCTTTTTCACAAATAGTACCGGAGCACCCCAAGGTGACACACTGGGCCTAATGAACCCCTTATCAAGTAGTTCCTACAACAGAGTTTTCAATTCTTTCAGTTCAACTAGTGTTATCCTATATGGTAAAATGGATATTGGTGCTACTTCCGGTATTAATTCAATTGTAAATTCTACTTCTCTATCGATGGCAAACCCAGTAAGTCATCTGGAAACACAAATGGAAATTCCCTTACTACTGGAATACTTTCAAGCAAATTATTAGCAGTTCTGGTATCCATCACATGCACTAAATAAGCTTCACAACCACCTCGAACCATTTTAAAAGCTTTTACAATAGAAATTAAACACGCGGGTACAACTTTCTTTCCCCTAAAAACATAACCCATGGTTGATCTAGAGATTCTATGGTAACCTCTTTAGTAAAACAATTCACCATTGCATGATGCTTATTCAACCAATCCATACCTAGTATCACATCAAATTCATGGAGTGGCATTAACATCATATTAGCTTCCAACTCAATTTTATCAATACAAATTGGACAGTCATGACATATATTACTCACCACCATTATTCTCCCAAAGGTGAACCCATATCTAGATAACCTAAAGGTTCATGCTTTTTACATAATCGTGATGCCATGTCTATTGATATGAATGAATGTGTGGAACTAGGATCAATTAATGTATAAGCTTCTAAACCATGGATAAGAATTTTACCGGTGACAATTTCTGGAGCATCAATAGCTTCTTGTCTGGTCATGGCAAAAACTCTGGCTTGTGTCTGAGGTCTAAAACTCTAACATTCTGATCTACTCATACCTCTTCCAGCTATAGTTGTTCTACCTCTACCACTGCCCCTAATAGATGTTGGTCCAACTCCACTTGTTGCTGAAACTCCCACTATAGGTTCTGATATAACTCTGTTTCCACTACCCCCTATCACTCTAGTCTTTTCAGGATAGTCTCTGAGCATATAATCAAGAGATCCACAAAAGACACACCTGCCAGTTAGTTTTTTACATTCTCCATTATGTTGTCTCCCATAATGTACACATGCAGATCTTTGTGCCACAATGTGACTCTGGCCTCAACCTGCGAAAGATGGAGTTCCAAATTCCCTACTTCTAAAATTAAAATTTCCACCCCTTGTACTAGGTTATTGTGGTATGAATCCTCCACGTCTACCTTGTTTCCTATTGGAACTTTCTATAATCTCACTTAATCCTTTTTTTGTTCGTAGTTTTGACCCTTCTTTTACTAACCTCTCAGCTCTGATTACAGCTGCCTTTAGCTTAGCATAACTCTCCAGTTATACAGGAGTAATATTTTCTCTGAGCTCATATCTCAATCCTTCCTTAAACATTCGATATTTATCCTTATCAGTAGCTACCAATGAAGATGCATAATGAGATAACTAATTGAACTTCACGTCATATTCAGCCACGGTCATTGTCCCTTGCTTTAAATTCAAGAATTCCCTTCTTTTATCATCTCTATATACTTCTGGCATGAAATTATTGGTAAGCTCACGAAGGAAATCATCTCATGTAAGAACTAGAGGTTGAACATCACTGTCAGGTACTATTTCCCACCAAGCATATGCATCCTCTTGTAATAATAATACTGCATAGTCAAACTTTTTCTTCTGGTGTGCATTTCATCAAATTCAAAACTCTCTGTGTCCTTTTTAGCCATATTTCTGCAACTGAAGGATCTGTAGTGCCAAAGAAATGAATTACACCATGTTTTCTTAATTTATCATATCTCCTCTCCTTATACTTCTGTGGTCCCTGTACTTCCTGTTCATGTTGCTCAAGATGTATTTGTTCATGAGGTGCATGTTATGCATGAGAATGTGCAGGAGATCCAACCCTATCAATAGGTTGATCTAGTGGTAGTTGATGTGATGCTACCATAGAATGTAATTCAACCATCTCCTCTCTCTTTATGGATACCCTATAGACATATAAGGATATATTATATGATAACGTATATAAAAGCACATGTTCTATTATGCTAATATGCTTGTCCCTCGTGGAACCTATCCCTACTTTGATACCAAACTATAATGTAACACCTTATACACTTACTATTATTATACATCATGATATCTCATATTATTATTAAGCATCATTTATTCACATATAGTTATTATACGTATATTTATGTATATCCATACACGAATACAACATTTGCATTAACTAGTGAGCATATGTAGGCTACAAAGAGAGAGAGTCTGGGTTTGGCCGACAACCTATGCTCCATGCTTTAATTACCATGCTATATGCTTCAAAATAGTCATACTTCAAGCTTCACCATTTAAAAAAATAATTACGATTTGGTGAGTCACGACTCAATAAATATAAACATCAATTAAATTCTAAAAGCTTCTTTAACAATCAGCTCAAACATTTCACAAATCAAATACAAAATTCAAATATTACTTATGCATATGCTTTGTCTTCTTTTATTTGTTGTGACTTTGCAAGACAATACTGCACCCGGGTTCAAATGAAACAAGTGACAAGTGACAATTAATTTTGCTGGCCAGCATATAACAAGTGAATCATATCCTTCGATCATTAATATTTTTCAAGTGATTTGCAAGTATTAGTCAAGCTGGTCATAATATCCTCTTATATCCATATGCAAATGATCAAGTGCAATTGTATAACAAGTAAATACCGCAATCATAAATTTATCAATTGTCATATATTCACATAGCACAAATTTCACATTTATAATATCACAATTGCACATTAGAATCCAATTGATGTATATACTCACCTCCTTAGATAACAAATACTTTATGAACAATTTGTGTCACCCTCTCGAGCTTCAGCAATATTTTGAGATCCTAAAATATGACATATATTTAATTACAAATTTATCTACAATGAATGTTTATGTTTAATATACAATTAAGATATGTTCTGTATATAATTTGGGTGTGTTCTTTATATGTGTAAGCCTAACATTTATGCATATTTATTTCTTGATAGGCAGCTTGACCTTACTAGACCTGAGAGTGAATAACTCTCACCACACAACTCCAAATTACTTGATTCAATTTTTATACAAAACTAGAAATATATAGCTATAAGATAACTAAAAATTAGCTCAATATATGCTCTGTACAATAAATCATGAATTTTTGAATTCATACATATGCTCTGCACAGGAACAGTTTGAGCAGGTCTGATTCAATTTAGAATATCTCAAGTTATACATGTTTAATTATAAAACCAGTTTTCAAGAACTTTTTTAACACATAAAGGAACAATTTTCTTGTTTTATACTTCATCTAATTCGGCCTCTAAGGTCCTTATATTAATTGGGGAAAACCGGATTACCTGCAGATATAGCAAGCAGAACCAGTCTCACTCCATAGATGATTACTAATTACAAACATATTATTTCACAAAAATGTATCACATGGTATTAGATAACATATAAAGGAACAAAACTCATGTTTATTACTTTCTCTATTTCATTCTCTAACATCCTCAAAATAATTAATCAACGTCAGGTAGCCTGCTGGAACTGCTACCCGAACCAGTCCGAAATAAACTTCCATAGAATTTTGCATACTTGTTATTTCATAAAATCCTTTTACATAAATGAAGATTAGACATAAATATACAAGTTTAATTTTTTGTTTTTCTCCTAAATCTTCTTCTATGGCTGTGGAATTTAGAGTACAATATTCAACTGAAAACCAGAATTTTCAGCATGAAAAACCATATTCATCTTCAAAATCAATTAACCTATTTCCCTTTTTAATTCATCTTCATAATAAATTTAACCTATTTTTCCTTTTAATTCCTTCTAATTATCATGATAAATATATTCAGATGGAATAATTACATAAGAAATTAAGATAAAATCACTTACCTTAGCCAAAATTAGAAACCCTAGAATTTTTCTCCTTTTCTTCCTTCTTCTTCTTCTCTTTTCCTTTGTCCTCACTTTACTCTTCTTCTTTTTTTTCTACTCCACGATTCCAGCCCCCTTTTCCCCTTTTATTTACTTATTTATTTGTATTTATATATATATTTATTTAATGTTAAGAGATATATGGAAGGTGGATAAGTGGAGTTTTATAATCTCTTCCTACCTCCCATGAATATTCACTACTTAATATATTATTATTATTATTATTATTATTATCATTATCATTGTCATTATCATTATCATTATTATTATTTCTAAAAAATAAATCACACAAGTCATCTTATGTCATATTCTACATTTTTGTAAATATGATATATAATGCATGTGAAATGCACGTGTTAAAATGAGAGACATTTATGATGCATCATATAATATTAATTATGGATGAAAATATGAATGTTACATTCAATGCATCCAAAAATGAAAGTGGCTTCTACGAGTTAGTCTCCATTTGCAGCCAATGACTGTTTTTTAAAAGAGCAAGAAATGTGGTCCCATAACTCAATCTTTTAATGCACAAATTCACAAGTTGATGCTTCGTCTCTATGACACCATAAATCTCACTTCTTCACATGTTGGTAACAGTACTCATAATGTTTCCGCTTCAAATCTTGATAATATTGTAGGTAAATCATTTAAACTTATCCTTGGAAAGTCATATATTTTTTAATTATGCTTTTCAAACTGTAAAAATGAATTGCAAACCTCATCCTTGGACAGTGGACATGGGTGCAATAGATTATATAGTGTGTACTCTTGATCATTTTTCTTCTTATACACTTGTTCATCATTCTTTTGTTCATATGCTTGATGGAAGTCAAGCTCAAGTTACACATGTTGGCAGTATTAATTTGCTTGGTTTTTTAACACTAGAGCATGTTCTGTGTGTTCCATCTTTTACATTGAACCTTATATCAGTAAGTCCACTTACTGCTACGAAGAAATATGCATTAATATTTCTTCATGATTCCTGTTATATCCACGACCAATCCATATGGATGAAGACTAGACTAGCTAAAGTTTTTGGCTGTCTTTATCATATTCCTAACACTGAAAATTCATTTTTTACCAACCATTTTACTTCTAAATCTGGCTCTTAGTCTTTTACCTATACTATTACCTCTGAAACTTGGCATTATAGGCTTGGACATCCATCTACTGATCGATATAAGCTGTTTCATAGCTTAATTTTTTATTTTCCATCTTGTAATAAACAGATGCCTCGTGATGTTTTTCATAAAGCTAAACAAAAGAGAGATGGTTTCCCTATCCATACAAATAAAACTACTCTTCCTTTTGAACTCGTTCATTTTGATGTTTGAGGCCTTATTCTCAATAAGCTCTTGCTGGTTATCACTATTTTCTAATCTTAGTGGATGACTCTACTAAATGTACTTGGGTGTATCTTATATGTTTCAAATCTGAAACAGCTCAATACATTAAATCATTTTGTTCTATTATCAATACACAATTTGCATATCCTATTAAAGTCATTTATAGTGATAATGGGCCTAAATTTTCTATGCCTACCTTTTATAGTTCAACTGGCATTATTCATCAAACAACTTATGCTTACACTCCACAACAAAATGGAGTTGTGGATCGTAAACATCAACATTTACTAAATGTAGCTCGCTCTCTACTGTTTCAGTCATCCTTACCTCTTAAATTTTGGGGCAATGTTGTTCTTACAACAGCCTATCTCATCAACAGAACTCCTACACCCTTGTTACACAATAAAACTCCTTACAAAATATTGTTTCATAAAGCACCTGATCTTTCTCATTTAAGAGTTTTTGGATGTCTCGCCTATGCCGTTAACAAAACACCTCATAAAACTAAATTTACCCCTAGAACCAGAAAATGCCTCTTTATTGTTTATCTTTTTACTACCAAAGGGTATACCTTGCATGATTTGGAGACTCATAGTGTGTTTATATCCAGGGATGTTCAATTTTATGAATATATTTTCCAATGTTGTTTTCTTCTTTAACTTTTCACTCTGATTTAGTTTTTCCTCAAGTTGTAACTCATGCTTTAGATAATTTTACTGTTTTACAGCCTTCTTCTTCTACTTTTTCTGATAATGTTGTTTTGCCAATGAATGATTTTGATATTGTTTCTTCTATACCAATTTCTCCTCGACCTTCTCGGTCTCATAGATTACCTACACATTTTCAAGATTGTCATGTCACTTTATCTCTATCATTAGCTCATTCTAATAATTCTTTTTGTCATGTTACTTATCATTCTTTTTCTGCTCTCACTTCTCTTCATCAAGCTTTTTCTATTGCCTTAACCTCTCAAACCGATCCCACAACTTATTCCCAAGTAGTTCTCGATCCTCATTGGCAAGAACCAATGAAGTCTAAGTTGCAAGCTTTAGAGCTTAATAATACTTGGACTGTAGTTCCTCTTCCTCCTGAGAAACATGCCATTTGTTGTAAATGTGTTTTTAAGAGCAAATTTCATTCAGATGGGACAATTGAGTGGCACAAGGCTCGTTTGGTGGCTAAGGGTTATAGTCAACAGGCTGGTTTTGATTACCATGAAACATTTTCTCATGTTGCTAAGCAAACTACTGTTAGACTTTTTCTTGCTATTGCTGTTATTCATGGTTGGCTTTTGGCACAATTGGATGTTAATACTGCTTTTCTTAATGGCGATTTGCTCGAGGAGGTTTACATGGACCTGCCACAAGGTTATCAGTTCCAGGGGAAATTATATATGGAACTGACAATGGTCACAAAAATAAAAATTTAGCAGCAACTACTCCTCTTGTATGCAAATTACAAAAATCTTTATATGGGTTAAAGCAGGCTTCAAGGCAATGGAATGTGAAGCTTACAGAATGTTTAGTTAGTAATGGTTTCAAGCAATCTAAGGCAGATTATTCATTGTTCAAAAAGGTAATTGATCATGGTTTTGTTGCTTTGCTAGTCTATATGGATGATATTGTTATAGCAGGGTTATCATAGTTGTTAGTGGATGAATTAAAATAATTACTTAGTGCAGCTTTTAAACTAAAGGATTTGGGCAAGCTTAAATATTTTATTAGCTTGGAGATTGCTCGATCTAATCAAGGAATTTTGATTAATCAAAGAAAATTTGTATTAGATATGCTGAAAGAGTATGGTCAACTTGGTGCTAAGCCTGCTAGTGTTCCAATTGAAGTTAATCATAAACTTAAGCATAATGACGATACTTTACTTAAAGATGTAACATTTTACAGACAATTAGTGGGGATGTTGTTGTACTTAACACTGACCAGACCTGATGTTTGTTATGCAGTCCATGTGCTAACTCAATTCATGGATAGACCCTCAAAAGAACACTTAGATGCTGCATTTAGAGTGCTGAAATATTTGAAAAATGCTCCAGGGAAAGGAATTCTCTTATCTGCAAAACCTGAATTAGAACTACAAGTATTTTATGATAGTGACTAGGGTGGATGCTTGGAGACTAGAAGATCTATAACATGCTTTAGTGTTTTTCTTGGAAAATCTATGATAAGTTGGAAGGCTAAAAAGCAAATTGTTGTAGCATGAAGTTCTACTGAAGCAGAATATAGATATATGGCTATGGCAGTTGCAAAAGTGACTTGGTTTACTTACTTGCTACATGACTTGAGGATTGAAGGTAAAAAACCTGTTAGGCTGTGTTGTGACAATAAATAGACAATAAGTATCTCCAATAATCTGTTTTTTCATGAGCGTACGAAGTATATAAAGATGGATTGCCATTTTGTTAGAGAAAAAATTAAAGAATGATTGATTAAAGCAGAATATTTGAATACAAGGCAGCAAGTTGCAAATGTGTTTACAAGAGCTTTATCACCAACAAGGTTTAATGAATTAGTTAGCAACATGAACATGCTAAATATTTATGTTCCTCTTGAGGGGGAGTGTCAGAAAGCTGCTAGTAAAAGTGTTGGTGTTATAGCTAACAAAGCTACTGAAGATACAAGTGATAATATTGTTAGTTAGTATGTTTGTTGATTATTTATTGATCAATAAGAGATTGACAGCTATATTTATTGGGTAAGAATTTATTCCAACAATTTGTTTTTCTAACAATCACAAACTTTGTTCTTTCAATTTTAGCCAACTTGTTCATATTTTATAGGGTAAGAAGTTGTCAAATAATTGCAAAATCAATTGCATAGATAAACATTTTTGGTTTCATGTATTTGTCAAAATGACATGGTTGTTTAAATTTTTTTTAACGAGTTTTAGTTATGAAAAAGAAAAGATGGTAATCAAGAAATGGGTCGTCTTCATACAGGTGTTAAAAGGGATTGACAAGATGTACAATGCATTAAAATATTGTGAAATAAACATGTTTTAATCAAGTATGGTTGGTGAGTATAGTTGGTTGTTGAAGAGTTGTTATTTGTTGAATGTTGAATGTTGAATGTAGAATTTAATGTATGGTTAGGATTTAATTGTATTTGTTTATTTGA
>CATIWM010274741.1:0-35507 GCA_949671775.1 Mallotus repandus
AAAGAAAGGAGGAAAGAAAAAATATGAAAAAATAAAAATAAAATTAAAAAAATGAATAAAGAAGGAAAAATAAAGGGAATAAAAATAAAAAAAATAAGGTAAAAGAAAGGAAGATGCATATCTGTAAATAAAAGTGACAAAAGTATAAATAAAAGTGATATTTTAATAATAAATACAAAATTTAAATATTTTAATTAATATTTTTTAAAAAGAGCCTATCTATGTAAGTATCTCTTTAATTAGCCCATTTTTAATTCTTTCGGAAATTTGTATTCAACGGTTTGGTAAATTTTATCGGCCATGTTCGACTTCAAATCCCACTTCTCAATGCGCAACTGAGCTGCACATTTTCGACTTTCAAATATTTTATATTCAAATCCCATTACAATTACAAATTTAGGATGTGTTGTTTGGCAAAAAAATAAGAGTTAGATTCAAAATCGGAATGAATGACTCCGTTTTTTAGGTTAGATTAGCTAAAATTAATATGGAAATGACAATATAATTTCCTCATCAATGAGAATCACCATTCCCCTCTTCTTAACAAATGACTTTTGATTTTTTTAAAAATCAAGTCAAATCAATTATAAATTAGTCAAATATTTAAATATTAATATTTTTAAAAACTTATAAATAAAATATATAAATTAATAAAAATATGTATTAAATGTTTGAATAAAAAATATTTATCAAAAATAAATAATTTTTTAAATTTTTTAAAAAATTATAATAATATTTTTATAAATAAATATTTTAAAAATATTTTATAATACATAATTATAATATTAACACATACTTAACGGTGTCTCAAAACAATTCTGCAGCTCCAACTGCTCTGATTCACCAATCTATAGCTGAATGGGACAAACCCATTCAGCTCCAACTTTAAGTTGCGTCGTAAGTTATAGCGTGAAATACCTTTCACATTATCTCCTTAAGTTTTAACATGAAGCCCATTGTGTTGTGTTTTATAGATAAAACATGGAAGTGCAGTTCGAGGTTTAAATCCCTGCCCTCCTTTTAACAAAACCATTTATCTGAGACAACACACAGAACATGTATTCTTTTTCAAATTCTAAGCTTCGTAGATACTAGCAACTCTAGATCATGCTCAGCTTCGCTAGACTTCAGCATATATGATATTAGAGTTTTCAGTCAACTTAGATTCGACTGCAGAACTCCAGAGGGCTCAGCTCAACCTACATGTGTGAGAAACACGCCCGCATACACTATTTAAACCTGATCCAACGGAAAGTTCAATTAAAAAATTATGACCTGAACTAATGGGTTTAACCACAAAGCAACATCATATACAAGTTGAGAAAAATACCATCCGAAACTCAAAAACCACTTCAGAATTTTCAAACTTCTAGTACTTCTCACGAGGATTTGCATAAACATTTTCACATGCAATCATTTCACAGCTTACTCTATCATATATAATATAAATATTAGAACCAGCGGCCTAACATTCTGTTACAATTACATTTGATAGCGTTCAGACAAATACAAATACATAATAGCACTTCATGCTAGATAATATTGTAAATTAGAAATACAGTCAACTGCATTCACCAATTAGGACCCCATTAGATATGTATTATACATAATCGTATTCAGAGAAGAGTGGGAGAGATATCCATTGGGAAAGGATTACCGAGAACATTATCCATGAAATAGTGAGGATGGGTAGCATCCATAACTACAAATTGCATATCCTCTGATGGTTTCCAGTGTCGTTTCCTTTGGTTAATGAACCAGTTGTTTATTTGCTTCTGATCCAAACCAGTAGATTCTGCTAGGGCCAACTTCTGCGACTCCTGTTAACAAAAGGTTTAAACATACTTCCGGTAAGTTTTTCATACAAGCCAGGACAAGTGAGAAAATTGTGAAGACATCAAATGATGGCCTAAATCTTCCAATCTTAGATGCAATGCATTCATGAACAACGATTACTAAAAATACTGATGCACACTTCGGCAAGCAAAAATTTGTCAGCAATAAGCAAATGTTGTTCATTTGCCTTTTATTTTACTCATTGGGAGGCCTAACAAGAACTAGGGTATGAAATGGAAGGTAGCTCTCCATGCTCCCTAACATGCAATACCACCCTTTTAAATAGTAATAATTGGTGAAAGGGAGAGCCTTCATATCAAACCTGGTACCTCCCACTCCCCCCTCACCATTACAGATTATGATGTAAAAAACATGTTTACGCAATCCACAAAAGTTATTATCTTTGTAAGAATAGCAATAAGCATGTCATAAAAGAGAACAGACATATGATATTTCTTTCATTTTGTTTTGTTTTTTCATGTTCATATTCTGCTATATCTCCTCTTCGCAATAGAATTTCACCTAGCAAAAAATTATTGGACTAATTTGCAACATCATGTGTAGAAGTCGTAGGGATATACCGATGGATAAGGCCATTTGTAATGTCTGCTCCACCAATCCAGTAACTGCTGCCTGGCTTCTTTAGGTAGTTTTCCCTTCTTCCTCTTTTTCATAAATTCTTGCTTGAGACTGCCTAAATAACCACTGTACCTCCGCAGTAACTGACCTTTCAGTTCCTGATCTTCTGCCTGGGGATCTATGAAGTTATTGTTCACATCAACCTCTTCTTCTGATGATCCATTCCTATCATTGCCATCAGCTTGATGGCAGGATAAAGAAGCAAGCATCAAAAACATGCAGGAAAACGACCATTACAAGAAATTTTAGTAACAAGGTTCATGAATGCTTTAGTCCTAAGTTTAATCAAAGATAATAAAATTATTATCTGCATGCTGCTCAGAAAAATAAATATTACTACCGCACATAAAAAGCTGCAATTCATTCTAACAGAACAATAATTACTCCACCCCAAGAAAGACAAAACCATTAACAGAAGTTGTTTAAGATGGCACTCAGCCAACTAGCAAATCTCTTCTTATCAGAATTTTTCCATCCTAACAAGGCCTACTTGCTGAGGGGAACAAAATTACCTTAAACACGCTAAGATATGAAAGTCAAATTATGAATTTTTTTTATTTCACAGTTCAAACACTAGCTAAAAGAACTTGTATCGAAGGGAGAACCAGGACCACCAAAGATCAGCTATATAAATCAACCAAATAAATATAACGCCCTTTTAATTCATTTCACTTTGTAGGCTTTACATACTAAAAAATGAAGTCGTGCAAACACTCGAAGCTTGCAAATTTAGACCATGGTATAGATAGTTATAACAATGCCCTTGATGCTTCTTCAGCTCTTTTAGAGCATGCTTTATCAATATGATTTGATTTACTTTTCTTTTGCTTTTGTTTTGGTCAAGGTTTACAAATTTAATAAAATCAAACATACAACAATGGCGCACATATAAAACCATTGATCCAAAAGCATATTGGATGCAGAATCCCATGCAATAAAGATTTTCTCTTGTATTATGGAAGAGATCATGATGAATGTATTGGCAAGCAATATAATTTTTTAACAGCAATCCAGCACTATTCTTGCATTCGTTACAATATTCAACCACCACATGAAACAAATGCAGTATCTGAAATAAATTCAGGAGCAATGTAGAGGTATTCGAAAGCTAATCAACATTCAACTGATAATTTTAGAGGGGATAAGGTCCCATGTAAACATAGTTCACCTTTAAAATAATTAAAAAAATAATAAATTAGAAGAACAGCTCTTGTCTATACTTTCTTCATGCTGAAGATTGTATAGAATTGCTGTCATAATCAAGTTGAAACACATTTCAAAACACAAAAGTTTCATATAATTAATAACCAGTGACTGAAGCATAGTACCTTTTTTACACCAGCTATATTTAAATAGTAATTTCTTTCTTCACCTGAATAGGGGCTCTATTAAACCCTAAGCCCTATACCTTAATTGCTCATAAATGCACTTCTTAGATCCACAAGTATCAAATCAAATCTCTAGAACTGCGAAACTAAAAGAAGATGCAAATATAATTTGAGCATATTTCGAGATATTTTCAGCTAATGCAAATCATATTTTAGGCAAAGAAAGAAAGAAAGAAAGGAAGAAAGGAGGTTAGCCTCCAAAAGACTGTGTCTCAAGCAAATAGCAACACATATCAAACATTAAATTAAGCAAGCTCACAAAAAATTACAAAAATGTTTATGGATAAGTTGATTAGAGAATTTGATAAAATTTACATTTAGATCAACAGGTACATTTTAATCTATAACTAAAAGAGAAAGATTAAGTCCGAGATATTTTAATTTAATTGAACAACTAGATATACGTAGCTGTTCCAAATCGTTTAGGGCTCTTTGCTCAGACTGTCCTCTAAATTTTTCTTATTAACTTGACAAATAAAATTGGCTGATTTTCATCAAATGTTAATTAATTGTAAAAGGGGTTGCATATAAATCCCTTTAAGCAAAATGTTGTTCATACTTCATACTTCTACCTTGTTGACAAATGTGGATCCAGAAAAGCCAAAGATGTACCTAAAAGAAACGAGAGTTGTACATTTATTGCAATTTTAATTCTCCTGCCATTACCAGTTTTGCAGCGTCTCTCGTCTAGATGTAATCACCAAAAACAAAAAAAGGTAATGAAAGTTGCAGCCTTCAAACCTCTTTCAAGTTTTATTTATAATCAATTGCTGTTTGGCTGAACTTGTAGGGGAACATTCTGTATTAATTAGTACATGCTCCAGAAACCCTAAATTTTTCAAGAAGCACCCTAAACTACACATAACACTAATCCCTCCCGATGCTTGTTTCTATGCCCTCTAAGCTCAAACCCTAGTCGTCACCTTGCCACTCGCTACCCAGATCTAAGAAAAGAAAAGTTCATTGTTACGTTTGATATTCAATTAAATCTTCAATTACCATATATTACATCCAGCGACCTCCATAACCCTTTCTAGGTACAGTTATAAATCGCATGGCACAACACAAACAAAATACTAAGACTAGCTCAGGTCGCCGTCATCATCATGGATCAAACATTAACTTGGCAGAAATTGAAAGACCAGATATTTCTTTCTATCTGTTTCCCTAGTGCAAGAAAGTGTGGCCATAGCTGCCATTGTGAAGAAGTAGAATTCACGAGAAACCAAGTAAAGGGTTAAAATACACGAGCACCGAGAAAAGAATCAAAGCAGGGAATACTTAACCACCCCATCTCCACGCAGCTCCATAATTTTTTTCAATTAAAAAAGATCATCATCTTATACCCTAGCACCTCATGTACAGTTAAGTCAATGAAAGAGAGGGTGGGAAGAAAAAAAGTAGCCATTTCGGGAAACAAGCTCTTAAATATTGTTAATATTAATTCTCTTGAAAACAAAGACATGCAAGCAAAGTACTGATTATTTTCATTTTAAAAAATAAAAAAGAGAATAAATCCCATTAAAAATCAGGGTTAGAAGAACTAAAACACTCTACGTTCCACACGCACGCAAGCATAGAGAAATATATAGAGAGTAAGCAAGAGATTATTACCGGAATTTGGGGAGGAAACAGTGAGGGCTTTGAATTGGCACTCGACTCTCTGTAGAAAAAGCATGGCGTCCTTGAAGGGTTTAGAGAGTTCTTGCTCGTACTTGGTCAGCATCTCGCAGTATGCCTCCATGAATTGGTCTAGGGCTGGATCTTCACCTATATAGCTCGTACCAGTTTGCTCCATTGTTACCGCAGATGCACAAGCTTCTTCTAATCTAGCCACTACTTCGGGCGGAGCTCCAACCTGGAGATTATTTGTACACATATATGTATGTGATCTATGTATTCAATGAAGTAGAAGAAGAAAATGTAAAAACACGTCTCTATCATGCTTTATTATTACTCTATCAACATAAGATATTTTAACCACTCACTTTCCTTGGACAGAAATCTTCCATTTCATAATTTGAAGAATTTATTTTTAACTATCCATGGCCATGGGTTTGAAAGAAACCAACATCAACATATTGCAATGACTAAATCTAGAGCCACTATATACGTGCATATATATACACAACAAAGTTTCCTACTTGGGCTTCAGTAATGAGATACATAGAGGTATTGGCGCAAAAGCGTAAGAAGGAACCTACAAACAGCTGAGTGTGAGAGAGAAAATTTATGGTTTTGGGTTTCTTGGTAAGAGTCAGTGAAAATTCTGCTAGTCTTTCACCTTTTGGCAGTTGATATAGGCAGCTAAAAGACGATGGTAGTAAGGATGAGCCATGATTTTAGCCTTGACGGAAGCAGCAGCGCCATCGGTGTTGTCCATGAAATAACAGCCGGCGTTGGTGTTGGCGGTGGTGCCGTGGTTATGATCGTCAAGAACCATAGAAGAGACACTAGTATGGCGATTGTGGTCTTGATTGTTGGTAGGGGGAAAAGGAGGGAATAGGGTATTTGATGATGAGTCCGGTGCATTAGGATGATGGGGGTGATGATGTTGATGTTGATGATGATGATGATGATGATGATGAGAGGAAGTCATGAGAGGCATCATCATCATAGGACATAGTCCATTACTGTTGTCTCCAAAAGGCATCATACAAGAAGTGCTATTAGAACCACCCTCCATTAACTCTCACTCTATATCTCAAAACACAGTATGCAGTCACTACTGTCTTATCCTCTTCTAGTTGAGCGCTATATAGTAGTCGAAGTAGAAGTAGAAGTAATTTAAAAAAAAAAATTAATTAACCCATATATCTTTGGTACTTAATTTCTCTCTCTTTTACGCAATCTTTTTGCTCAAAAAAGATTGTTGGTATTGTATCAGCAGTGCTCTCCCGAGATTTATGCTTACAACAAACAGCCTTTTTACAGGAAATCCTAAATAGTGATAGTAGTAGCAGGAGTGGTGGTGAAGTCAGTTTTGTTATGTTATGTTTTGTGGGTTTTTACTCTCCTGGCTGGCTGGCTAGGCTGGTCTGCAAAAGACTGCTCAGATTTTCCTTTGGGAAATGAGTGTTTTTCTAAGTATCTATCTTTTTTTTTCTTTTGAGGGTCTTATGTAAAAAGCATTTAACTCCTCTTATTCATCGAACACAGACACATAAATAGGGATAGTGATGGAGATGATGGAGAAGGAAAGGCAAATTAATTTTCTTTGGTGGTAATGATAGTAATATTGAAGAAGGTATAAAAGAGCAGTGTTAATTGTGAGAACGGAAGAGAAGAGAAGAGCAGAGCGCACGCGGTATAAGCAGGAGAAATAGAGATAGAGGGAGAGGGTGTCGTTATGTTATGTTTGAGGGTAAAGCTTTACCTTCCCGATGAAATTAAACTCTCTCCCTCTTTTCTTGCACTGCCACTGATGCACTGCCATTACTGGCATGGCAAAGAGAGAGAGAATGTGTTTTTTTTTTTTTACTCTGTATCTTAGTTATAAGCAAATTATATTAAAAAAAAAAGTGAAAGAAAAGGAACGATCAAATCGAGGAAAGAAGAGCTAGCCAAGCCAAAGCCCTACACCCCCAAAGCAAAGCGAAGCAAAACAAAAGAAACAAAGAATAGGCCTATTCTATCTGTATAGTCTCCTCTCCTCTCCTCTCCTCTCCTGCTACACGACTAAAATATTATATAGGTCTAATTATCTAAAAAATTATAAATTTTTATATTTTTAATAATTTTAGTATATTTTTTAAAATTTTTAAAATAATATTATATTATTAATTTTTTAATAAAAATATTTTTTAATTAATTTTAATACTGACATGGCATTAAATATTTAAAAATAAAAAAATTTACTAACTCATTATAATTTAATTAACAATCTTAAGCTTTTATATTTTTAATAATTTTAGCATATTTTTTTAAATTTTAAAAAAATACTATTATATTGTTTTTTTTAATAAAAACAATTTTCGGTTCGTTTTAGTAATTTTTTTAGCTGATGTAGTATTGGAATTGTTTGAAATAGAATTAAATAATTAAAAACTAAACAAATAGAATTAAATAATGCAACAGTAGTACATAATAAATCAAACAAATTATAGAAGAAAAACTGAAATTTTTAGAATCAAAACAACAACAATACTAAGCAAAACAGAGATAATAGAATATATAAAAATAAAAATAATAAAATAATAATTTTTTTTATTACATGAAAATCAACAATGAAATATTTTAAAAATTATATAATATCTCAACAATTATTCTAATTTAATTTTTCCATTAACTAAGCAATTAAACATTTGGTAAGTTGTTACTGTGCTTTCGAATTTATAGTTTTTATAAGTAGAATACTAGCAATAGCGTAGAATTATTGGAGAATTGATAACAAAAGTATATAATGAATTGCATGACTTAATTCGCTTTCTTGCAATTAGTCCTGATCTGACTATTTGTGCATATAAGTGGACCAAAGTTTTCTACCTTAACCACTCTTTGATAAAATTTATACTAAAAGCGGTTGGATGGGAATTATAAAATTTGACTAGAGAATCATTAGAGCTCACGACTAAATCTTAGTCATCTATATGCCATCAATTGCCGGAGACAAATGCCTAGTTGGCGACTTACCATTGAAAAAAATAATTTTATTGGACGAGAATCAACTTCAGTGCCACATGTCACATCAGCTAAAAAAATCATTAAAACTAATGAAAAATATTTTTGTTCAAAAACTAATAATACGATACATTTATTTAAAAGCTTAAAAAAATATGTTAAAATTGTTAAAAATATAAAAATTTATAATTTTTTAGATAATTAGGTCATGATGAATTGTAAATTTCTTTTAATTTTTAAATATTTGGTGTTACGTCAGACAACTCCGATACCACTTTAGCTATAAAATCAATCGAAAATATTTTTGTTAAAAAATTAATAGTATAATATTTTTTAAAAAAAATTAAAAAAATGTTCTAAAATTATTAAAAATATAAGAGTTTAAAATTTTTTAGATAATTAGATTATATATATATATATATATAAAATTTTTCAAAACTATATATCTAATGTAATTGATTGATTGTTTGATGGAGTTTTTTTTTTTTTGGTGGGATGGGGTGGCTCAGATATCTATTACTACTTTTCTCTCCCTGTGGCTGTGGTTGCAGTTGCTGTGTGAACCCTACTTACACATTTCACTCTTTTCTTTCCTCCTTTCTTTTAAGCCTTTGATGGCAATCTGTCTGTCCTCTCATTTAATATTCTCACTTTTGTTGTCTTCTTCTGCACCATTAACCCTAGCCCTATAACTCTTTTATACGTATAATTCCAAATTAAAATACCATGTTGTGCGATGAGATGGAATTACATGTCCCTTGGCGTAGTTTTGTAGCCAACGACATGTGATATGTAGACTGAAAGTGCCGGTTCAAACTTTTACTTTTCTACGTAAATTTGTAAACTTTATAATCTTGGAGTTTTCTCTCTCCCCTGTTTTTCTTATCCGCCGTCGTCTACTTGCTTGTTACTGATTTTGGATTTTTTTTGGCCAATTTTAGCTTTAAATCACTCAAAAATCTTAATTTATTATTATATTAATTATAAAAATTTTAGTTTTAAACTCTGATCTCAAATTAATATAAATTTTTAACCCATGCTAAAATAATATTTTATTTTTTATTTTTATGATTATATGAGCTCTATTTTCATTTCATGATAATACCTACGGCGAATAAATCATCAAAAATTCAAACATGAGCTCACTCTCCAAGCTTTATGTGTTCTTTATCTAGCATCACATAATAGTTGTTCCTGCATATATGAGCTCATTCAAATCTGGTTATGGTTTTATTGTAATTTTCTTCATAATCTCATATGTTTCTCTTTTTTTGTTTTATCTTTTATTGATGGTCATGTTTACTACTCATAGCCAACTTTCTTTTATTGTAAGAGTAAATTGATGACTCTCAATTTCCTGACTATGTTATTTTTAAGCCAGTTAATTTTGCAGTGCTCTAATGACTGCTTCAGTTATCTTTTTTACCTCCAACCTTAATGACAATTAGTTGTTAAAAAAAAATTTTACTCCTACATTTTCCCCATGAAAAAAGAGTATTAAATTAAATTTAAATTTTGTGACTACTATGTACCAAAAATATTAAAATGAAAAAAATGCACTAGAAATGAAAGTACAATGACTTAAATCGAATTTTAAAAAATTTATAAACTCATACTCAAACTTAAATTTATTAGATAAAATTAATTTTGATTTTAAATTAAATTTTAAAGAATTTGAGTTTGAGTTCTAAGTTCAATCAAAATAAATAAGTTGATTTTATATTTGGATGTACAAAAGTTAGCATAAATTTGGAATTCAATTAAATCTTTTATTTGAAAATTATATGAATCAGTCATTAATCCGCGTGTTGTGCGGACTGTGAATGATGCATATTTTCAAATATATATATATATATATACATTTCATTCTATTTATTTTACTTACAATTGTTATTTGCACACACATATAAAAATCAATACATTTGAATACAAATTTAAAATAACTACTGAAAGTAATTATTTTTATAACTATATTGAGGATGACATGTTTTTTGAGCTTGTGATGTTACATCATTAGAGAGTTATGGTTTGAAAAAGATGAAAAATAATAAAAACAAAAAATTGAATTTGAGACTGAAAAGAAAAAATATAAGGAAAATGAAATATAATTATAACATTAATATTTTCAAACGGACTAACAAAACTATTGGATGCACACTAATCAACATTGATTAGCTATACAATTTGATAAGTCTTTGTACTTTAACCAGCAGCAAGAGCCAATACCCCTCGTCCTATAGCTTTCAAGTACTGTAACAACACATTTTAACAAAAATAAAAATAACAAAATTATTTCAAAATTAACTTTTATACAATCACAATAAAATAAAAATAAACAAAATTATTTTAGTAGAGAATAATATACCTTATTTTTGAATATGAATAACTGAAAAATAGAAAAACACTCAATTCAAAGATATTGAGTCAAATAGTAGAATTTACGTTAAATAAATAGAAGAGAAATATGTATTTATAGTTAAATAGATGAGAAGTGTTTTAAGTGAAATAGAAAATATAATTTTTTGTGGGGTGGGAGAGAGATAATTTAGATGGAATAGAATTATAGTGTTTTAAATAAAATAAAATATTTATATTTTTTAATTAAAAAATATAAATTTTTATAATTCAACACATAAGCGTTTAGAGGTGCATACTAAATTATGAGAAGTGATATGTGTCAAAATTTGGGCTAAATGACTGTAGAACTCAGCATTTAATATATATATATATATATATAGATTTGTATCTATAAAAATTTGAAACAAATCCACAATGAATATAATAGCTTGTTTAATAAGAATTTATTCTTAAGAAAAAATTTCTAATAACATGTAACTATATATTTCATATATTGGAAATTCAATATTTAAAATCTAAAATTTCTAATAAAATTCTTATATTTAAACACACTCTTAATTCTTTTAATTAAAGTATTAGATTAAATTTTTTTATATAAAGCTACTTAGGATGGCATCAAATGGTGCACCAAGAAATCCCAGCTAGGCTAGCACATACTTCATGCACCAACACTAAGAAAATTTATTAATAAAAAGAATAAAAATACAAAAGTGAGGTACAACCGCAAAGGGCAGTGACAAGAAGGAAATGCAAAACACAACCTAAAAAATGATAACTAATACATCCCATACCATCATTAAAAACTAAATTAAGACACCGGGCAGGAAAAGACGGCCACCATTGAAGAGTATTAAGAGGAATTGCCAAATTAGCCAACTAATCAGCAACTTGATTCCCTTCCTAAAAAATATGACTGATGTGAAAGCGCATGGTGCTGATGGAGAGAATAAAGGAATGCAAATCTTTGTGCATCACCTATAGCACCTGGATGCTTCGATTTTTTATGGCCTGGACAACAAAAGATGAGTCACTTTTAATCCAAAGAGGAGTAAAGTGATGTTGGAGAGCCAAATGAACAGTTGTTATGATAGCCATCGTTTATGCTTTATAAGTGAAGCAAATACCAAGTGGAACCGCAAAAGACCCAACAACAGCTCCATGAGAGTTATGGAAGACCCCACCTGCGCCAACAGGCCTCAGACAGCCGTTAGTCGAACCATTAATGTTTACTTTGAACCAACCAGCTAAAGGAGGAGACAAGGAAATCACACGTGAAGGGACAACAGGCTTCGCAATACCAGGAATGTGAAGACGATGAAGGCATATCAAATCAGACTGCAAATTATACATTTGCCCAACCTTAAACAAAGTTGACTCCTTAATATATTTACAAAGGTTTTGGATGGAGACATTTAATGGCATAAATACATTGTGCAGTATTGCTTTGTTTCTAGCATACCAAAGTAGCCAATAAACTGAAATAACACCCACTTTCCACAGAGCTAGAAGTTGACTCAAAAAAGAAAGAAAGTGATGTCGTAGCTAAATATAAATCCAAATTGGAACAAAAAATGGAGAAGCGTACCTGAAATGGGATCTGGAGAGCAGTCCAAAGAGCTCTTGCATATAGACAAGAAACTAAGACATGATCCGTAGTTTCAAAAGCATTTAAACATAAACGACATTGTGAGATCGGCACCATACCTTTCCATTGAAGGGCTTCATCTATAGAGAGACCTTGCTGCAAAGCTCTCCAACATAAAAAAGAATGGCTAGGAGGAAGATAGTGTCTCCAAATATCACGTCTCCAATTAAATTTAATTAGATAAGATTGATAGAAATCATTAATCCATTTACAAGCAAAGCTGCCATTTGGAGAAATACGCCAAATGAAAATGTCTTTATTCGTAGTAGAGAAAATCACATTATTTAAATCCAAGACAACCTCCGGAAAAGCATTAGAGAAATCCTCTGAGACATGCCAAGAGCCATCCCAAAAGAAACTACTAATGGTAGTATGAAGCCGATTTCTAAACTTAAGAGGAATACCAATTCGATCAGCAATAGAATAACCCAGTAAATTAGAAGTCCATAAATTGAGAGTAGAATTCACCCCTGGAAGCCATTAAGAATTATTCTGATAATATTGGTTGATAGCACAGATTGATGGCCAAATAGATGAAGAAATAAATGAATTTCGTGGAACACCAACTCGAAGAAAATGCATGCGAAGAAAGGAGTACACAAAATTATCACTGCAACAAACTTTTCAAGTAACTCGTCCCAACAAAGCTTTGTTAAGACAATATAATCTTTTCAACCCAAGACCACCCTCCTCAACTAGAGCACAACATTTATCCCAACCAATTGTGACCAATTTTTTAAAAGAAGTAGAACCAATCCATAAAAAATTATGAATGGCATTTTCTATATATTTTAAGCAGGGAGGCAGGCCATTTGTAAATCATAAAACTATGCAAAAAAGAACCATAAATAGAATATTTAATCAAGGCAAGTCTACCAGCCATGGAAAGAGTATGACCCTTTCATGCTTCCATTTTACCAATAACACGATCTGCAATAGCTTTAAGCCATCTAGACTTAGGAGCACCAATGAACATAGGGACACCCAAATAAGTAAATGGGAAGCAACCATAACGCATTCCTACCAAAGTACGTAAGGCATGGGCATGCGTAGAATTGATACTATTGCTTAAAAACATTTTTAATTTATCCCAATTAACCTTCTGACCCAAAAAAAAAAAACCATATTCATTAAAAGTAGTGGAAAGAAGATTGATCTTTCCACGAGTTGCCTTACAAAAAATAAGAATGTCATCCGCATAAAAAAGATGAGAAGGAGAAGTAATATTACTGCTACACACCATAGGCACCAGCTCTCCAGACTTCACTAATTGAGCCAGTCTAAGACTAAAAATTTTCTTAGCTAAGTAGAAAAGCAGAGGAGAGAGAGGATCTCCTTACCTAACGCCATAAGAGACTGAAAAATACTCGTTCGGGCTACCATTAATTAAAATAGAAATCCTAGCTGACTGAAAAATTGCCTAAATCCAATCACAATTTTTTTTTTGAAAATCCAAAACTCTGCAACACTGCAATGATGAAATCTCATTCCATAGAGTCAAAATATTTTTTAATATCAATCTTTATGGCCATGTTACCACCCCAATAAGGACGATTCATCAAATTAAAACTCTCAGAAGCAGCAACTATACAATCTTCAATATTCCTCCCTTTCAAAAAACCAAATCGATTCGCAAAGATAATCTTTAAAGAAATAGAACCCAAATGATTAGCTAAAATTTTAGTAATAATCTTAAACAGAAAATTACTTAAAATAATGGGATGAAATTTATCAACTGTATTGGCACCAACCACTTTTGGAATGAGAACCATAAGATTAGAATTTAAACCAGATAATAAAGAACCTATAGCAAAGAAACTGCGAACTGCATTACAAACCTCAGAACCAACAGTGTCCCAACAAGTCCGAAAAAATAAACCAGTGAAGTCATCAGGGCTAGGCTCACTGTGAGGATCCATATCAAAGACAACTGACCAAATGGTATCATTGCTAGGCATTAACGTCAAAGATAAATTATCAGCAACAGAAACAACATTCAAAATTACCTGTTTCACCCTTGTAAAATCATGGGGAGATTGTTCCGAAATGAAAAGAGAAGAGAAAAAGTGAGTGACATGGGTAGAAATCTAAGAAGAAGCAGTCTCTAAAATCCCATCTATCATCAAAGAAACTCCAAAAAAATGACCACTCCGGTGCCAGAAGGCTATGATAGAATTTGGAGTTTCTATCTCGCTCCTCCAACCACCAAATTCTACTTTTATCTTTGAGCAAGGATTACTGTCTAGATAACTGCATGACAAGGTCATTATTTGCTTCTAGTTCACGACTGTGTAGTTCTTTAGAGAACCCACTAATTTCCATCTGGTGTTGAACAATAAGAATTTTCTGCTTAGCTAAGGCAATTAATTGATCAACATGGCCAAAAGTATTCATATTCCAACTACGCAAAAGGGAATGTAGTAACTTCAAGTTATGCATCATGATGAAAATTGGATGACCTGAAATTGAAATAGATTTCAAAAATGTATCAACCGAAGTCAAGAAACTCTCATAGCTTGTCCACATAGATAAGAAACAGAAAGGCCTAGGAGCCATTGAGCCTTGGCAACAATGAAGTAAAATAGGATTATGATAAGAGTGAATGCGCGTTAGAGTATGACACTCTATAGCACTCCAATTAAGAAAAGAGATTTCGGAGCAAAAAGCTTTATCCAAATGAATATCCACCATGTGAACACCTCTTCTTTTATTTGTCCATGTGAAAAAAGGACCTTTTGTTTCTAAGCAAGACAAAGAATAATTAGCCATAGCATAAGAGAATTCCTGACAATATCTGGTATTAGGAGGTCTACCCAGTTTTTCATATGCACCAAAACAAGCATTAAAGTCCCCAATTACAAACCAATTCTTAGTGATTAAAGAGGCAAGGTACTCAAGCTCATTCTAAAGCAGTCTACAAGATGTAGCACAAACACTGGCATAGACACAAGTAACGAACTAAGATTGATTGTTAACCTCACATTCCACTGTAATATGCTGATCAAAGCTAGAGAACACATTCACATTTCCCGCACCAATCTGATTAGAAACCAGCAGCCATAATTTGGGAGTATTAGAGAATGAAGAAGAAACAAAAGACAAATTTGAAAGTCCAAAATCTACTGTTAATAGCTTCAAAATGAACCATAGGCTCAGCAACACAAATAAAAGAAGGATGATGAGTGCAAACCAAATTATAAAGAACTCACTGGGTGCCACGGTTTCCTAAACCTTGACAATTCCAATAAAAAACGTTCATTGAGAAGAGCGTGAAATAGACCTGGTGTTTGGTCGAGATCCTGTGAGCATTGAAGCATTCAACTTTCCTTTTTTCTTTTTTTCCTTCTTAATTGAAACAACATGCCAATTATCTTTCTCAGATTCCGCAAGATCTGCCCAAGACTGCTTAACTATAAATTCTATTTCATGTTGAGCTAGAGTTCGATCATCCGAGGCTTTATTACTCGCACTAGAGACTTGATCTGCATAATCTTGCAGTTTAAAGGTGCAAACATGTCCATCAAAAATATGATCTACTTGGGGAATAGTAGAAGAAACAACCAGAGCTTTCAATATAGCATCCAGACAAGGGTCAAATATTGGTTGATCAACCGGAGCCAAGTCATTTGGCGGAGGGTCTGGAATAGTTTGATGAGCATGGTCAGGCGAATGCAAATGATGCTCCACTGAATGCCCAGGGGACCGAGTTTGTCTTGGACGCCACTCAGTCCAGAACCATGATCGCTCTTTAGAAAATTCATGAGGCACCACTGGCTTAGCGGAAACATGTTTATTCATAACATTCTTAGACATAACTAGTCTACAATTTGCAGCTCCATGCCTAATCGAATTGCAAGATCGACAGAATAATGGCAAATTCTCATGTACAACATCAATATCCAAAAGCATTCCATTACATTCAAGCATCAACAAATGCTGCAAAGAGCCTACCAAGTCCACATCTACTAGAACACAAGAAAAGTGTCCAAGATCGCCTTTAAGAGTGGCTTTATCAATGTGTATTGGGACAACCAATATTGTGAGCAATATCAATCAAAATATGCCGATCCCATAACTCCCAAGGTAAATGATATAATCTGATCCATAACTGAGTAGTTGTGGTCTTTTTTAAGGATTGAAACCTGGCGTCCTTTGCTAAAGATGAAGGAGACTAGGTTTAAGAGCAATTGTTCCATGATTCCATACTTATTCCTTGGCTGCTGTTAACTGAAGAAGCACCTGATAAAATCCTTTGTCAAGTGATATAAGTCGCTAACCTGATGAAGATTCCATATTGAATTCAATTTCTCTTTAAGTTTAGATAGAATCCAAGGAGTGTCGCCCTTTTGCAAAACAATTATGGCAATCAATGAATGCTGACAAAGGGACACACGTTTCTTATAAACGTCAAAGTTGATTTTAATCGCCTGATAAGCACTTTGCTTATGATGGGAAGGCAACTGAATAGGTTTTGAAGGCCGCGCAGCCACCACTGCTTCATACTTAGATTTTGAAAAATCATCGGGGATGGAATTAAAAATCTGTGCATGAGCACTGTTATTGAGAAAACTAGTAGGTGTGAACAATTATTCATGGGCAATATAATCAGGTTTATGCATGCAATCCTTAGATCGGACGGGAACAAGCAGTGGTTAAGCCTCTGGCGGCTGCATGACAGATGGAGAGCAAAACCTATTTTTCTCTCTAAATTCAATATTAGATTAAATGACTTTAATAATATTATTTATATTTTATAAAATTTATATTATTAAATTTTTAAATTTATATTAATTTTTTTGAACAACTAGCATGTATGGCTAAAAATAGGAGAGTAAAATGATTAGAAATCGAACCTTACTTTAGATCAACTATCTTAGCTCCGTGACATAATGTTTTATCATCCATCCTAAAAGGCAAATTTATATTAATTAACCACTACTTTTCATGTGTTTTAATATGTGTACGTAATTATGAAATTAATGAGATTAGAGTTCATGTTCAGCCATTAATATAAACCATGTATTTTTTAAAAAAAATTAAAGAGTAAAATTAATTAATCTTATGAACGGGCTCAAGTTAAAAAATTTAAGACTTAAATTAAGCTGTTTAAATTATTCAATTAGCTTATCTTGGAACCAATTAATTTTAAATATTTTTAATTTTTTTACATTTAAATATTAATATTTAAAATTTATTAAATTTTAACTAATTCAATTTAATTTATTTAAAATTATTTCTCAACAACTAATTTAATATTTTTTCATGTATTATAATTCAAAATTTTTATCAAAAAATTTACTGTATATATAATTTAATTTAAATTTAAAATATTATTTAAATAAAAATAGTATGTTAAATATATTTTAAATTTATTTAAAACAGGTTTTTTTTAACAACATTTAAAACAGTTAATGATGAGCCTTTGAGACGGAAGTAAGCACGAGCGGCGAATGTAATAGAAAGAGCATCTGAAGGAGACATAATAACAATAATTATTAAGATAATGAAAGTATTAATGGGAGAGTGGGAATGGGCAGAGAGAGAGAGGAATAGGATGATTGACAGAAAAGTGAAAAATTGTAAAACTGACGGAAATCTTTTTTCCAATATCCAAAATGACTTTCTCTCTCTTTCTCTCTTTGTTCCTGAGATCAGATCATAATTATCTCAGTCACAATCATACCATCCAAATCTAAATCTAAATCTAAATCTATATCTAATCCCTGACTGATAATGACTATATATATTTTACCATTACCGTTCAAAACCAGCCAAAAAAAAAAAAAAAAAACTCGGAAGCTGATAAAGCTTGTGGGACAGTCCGAATGTCTCTTCTTCTTCTTCTTATTTCTCGCATTAATAAAAAAGTTTGGTAGCTGTAGCTTCGCAAGGATTGTGAAGAATCGTAGACTGCTGCTATCACTACCGCTAGAAGCCTCAGTGGTCAAGCTGAGGACTGTGTCTCTTCTTCATGTATATTGTCCCCCTAATCCTATGTCTATGTGCAACTAATATCACTCCATTTATTGCCTATATTGTTATTATTAATAATATTCTCTCCAATTGCTTGCATGGTCCTGATTCTATATATAAATTTGTTATTACATCATCCCATCTTGAAGATATTACAACATTTATAAGCACCATATTAAATTACATTGTTAATGTTTAAAAATTAATTTTTAGCATATTTATATATATTATTTAATTAATTAATAATCCCTTAAAAAGTTTTTTGAACCTTTCTAATTAAGTGGTTAAATTTTAATAACACATAGTGAAAAGAAAGTGGAGTGAGAATTCGACTCCTAGACTACTCGTGGGAAACAACATATTTATGATTCATGCGCCTCCAATTTCGAATTCACATGCCATTTTCCAACTATTATTATTTCTTTTTTCTCTTTTTTGGTAAGCCAATGCTATCATACGACTTGATGTTTTACTAACCAGGAGTAGGAGACATATATATAAACGTTCATATTCATTCATGCTAAACAAAGCGTACTGAAAATGTTTCATTATTTGGTCAAAAAAAAAAGTTTCATTATCCACAACAAAGCAATCAACTGAAATTAAACAACAATACTATACAAAATGGTTTTTAATTTTAATTTTTTTATAAAAAAATGCTGCAATATGAAGTTATTTTGCTTAATCAAAATGGTTTTTTATTCTTTGTTTTACCTTAGTTCTTATTGATTCAGCCTGTACATACATTATTTAAAATTATAATAAACTGCTACAATTTGTAAAGTTGAATTGCCAAATTAATAAAATTTTTATTTTAAATTTTAATTGATAACTACCTCTAAATCAGAATATGATAGATCATTTCTGCTTAAAAATATTAACCTTATTAGTTTCGGTTACTTTTTATGTTTACTTTGTTTCAAAATATAGTAATGTACTTTATTTAAGATAATTTATCTAAATTTACAAAAAAATGTGAAAAATATTGTGCTTATTTTGTAAAATAACACCAATTTTTTTGGAAATATAAAAAGTAGAGTGCTTTTTCATTATAACTTAATATATTTTTACATTAAATTGTTACACTAAAGAAAAATAAGCCATTTTATATGAAATTAATTTTTATAGTTTTTAATAATTACATAAACTGAAATTATTTTAACCATTTTTACTTAAAATTATTTTAAATTAACGAAAATACTAATAGTTTATAAAAATATATCAAATTATAATAAAAAAATATTAATTTTTACACTTAAAAATATAATGCTATTTTTTAAAAAAATAATAATCTTTTCACATTTTTTGTAAATAAAATAAAATTTTCTAAATTAAGATTTCTTCTTTACAAAAATACCAATCTGAAAAAAACATTTTCAATTGATAAAGTAGCACTAACACTTAAAAATTATACAATTATAACAATTAATTCCATAAAAATAGTTTAATTTTTTACAAAGTAACAATTTAACAAAAAAAAAATCAAGTTATAATAAAAAATATGAATTTTTATATTTACAATAAATAATATTACTTTACAAAAAGTAAAACAAATTTTTTAAATTTTTCATAAATTTAGATAAATTTTTTTCGAACAAAATAAGTTAGTATATTTTGAAATAAACTGACTAAAGAAAGCACCGATAGTTTCATATTCCAATTTAGACTAACATGATTAAGCTTGTTTTTAAGTTTAATAAATTAAAATGAAGTGATATCCATGTAAATGCATTAACGTCGGACAAAGACTAATCATAACCTAAAAAAATCTAAGAACAGGCATCAATGATTATGAATATGATAGTTCATGTATATATTCTTCTTGGATAGTTAATAAACAATGGATATCTCTCGCAAAAATTGAGAAATGGGTTTATTTTTTTGGGTTTCCGTACGTGTGGTTCTGGTTTTAGGGCTTGTCAAATGTAACATCTGCGACATGGGCATGGCTATTGACGTTAGAGTTAAAAGAAAGAGCGAAAGAATCCTTCAAAAATGAGAATAAAAGCAACACAAAGGAAAAAAGCAAAGAGACGTCACTGGTGCGTGTGGAATGGGAGAGAAGAGAAGGGTAAGGGGTGGGGGTGGTACTGCAGTGGTAGTGGTGGTGGTGGAGAAGGTATATATTTTGGAGGGACACTCACTCACCTATTTTAAGCTTTTCTCTTTCACTTTATGTCCTTTCCATCTACAGTTTCACGATATAACGTAAAGCTCCTTTTTTTTTTTTTGCCTAATTATTGATAATTTTTTTTTTTTTAAATGTTAGAATAATGCACTACTGTAACTTCTTCTGCTGCCGCTCCCGAATCCTTTATGCCCTAACATTACATAACCCTTTATTTCTTGAGCATCCATATCCATTTGACTATGCATAGCTACTCCTAAACAATTGATTGTTTTCTAGCTATGGGCAGATTAAAATTTCAAATAATATGGGTTTATTAGTTGTGAGGAACTATCATCATTTTAAGTAATATTTCAAGTTTAAATCGTAGTCAATTAATTATTGGAAACGTTAAGGTATTATATTTTACAGGTTCTAATTATTACTATTTTATTTTTAATCACATAAACTGCAAAAAGAAGGAAAGGAACAGAAAGAAGAAAGAGAAGAAACACCTGGAGTGGAAGGCGA
This sequence comes from Mallotus repandus, assembly GCA_949671775.1. NCBI lineage: Eukaryota > Viridiplantae > Streptophyta > Magnoliopsida > Malpighiales > Euphorbiaceae > Mallotus > Mallotus repandus. The sequence goes on from CATIWM010274741.1 coordinate 21,098, forward strand.
AAGCGTGTGACATTCTGAAATTCGAGGATGCAATCGTAATTAAATTAATGCTGTCCCACACGAAGGATGCAAGAGATTAAGAAGTTGGCCGAAACCTGATGGACCTAACCTTTCCTTTTTTCAAGGACACCTTTTAATAGCGAATAAAATTTTATATATGATAATGGAAGTGGTCCATTTACAATAAATAAACTTCACGGATTGATCCACCGATTTGTCTATATCTATATCTATGTTACATGTCCCAGTTTAGGAATGATTTAAGCAAACATTATTATTATTATTATTATTATTATTATATACATGTACCTTTCCTGTTAATTTGTAGCCTGTGGATGATGCTTATATCACTGCCTCATACTAACATAAAAAGGAAAACAAACTCATCAACCTGCATGTAACAATCTAATATAAAAAGGAAAACAAACTCATCAACCTGCATGTAACAATCTTTAATGGGTTCTTTTCTTTTCTTTTGCTGATATTGCTGTTTGTTGAAACTCGTTCACTAATCCAGTAATTATCAGTGTAAAATCACGAATACTCATTTTGGCTGTTTGTGATGATTTTCATTAAAAGGGACAGTCAGTCTCCTTGTTTGTTTCCTTTGTCCTGTAGATTTTCCCAGCTCGAATTAACTTGTAAGTTTATGTACTGCTGTTCTGATGTTTAGTTGGTTGTTTTACTTTCATGTTGTTGCTTGTTGGCATCAGTTCGCATTATATGTATACTTGTAGTAATTCTTTTCTTAAGAGATAATGTGTGTTTATATATATATATATTTATTTATATGCTAGAAGAATTGAATTATTGCTACTTTTTCTGCTTTCTAGCCTTATATTTGTCTGCATGCGTTTTTGTTTTCTTGTTTATTTATTGATTCTAAAAAATTTGCTGACCGTCAACTTTGAACAACCATGTTTTATCGCTTTTCTTCTAAAAGTCATCTCATAAACTCTACTCCATCACCCTCCAATAATCATTTGGACAGTATTTTAAGCAGTCTTTATTATTAGCTGTAATAAATTAATTATTTACATGTATGTGTGAATTACCGAATAAGCCTGCCTCAGACGATAGAACTGAATCAGTATATGACATGCATGTTCTTGATATATATATATAGAAAGTTTAGAGATACCCAATATCTTTCCCAATCCAAATACACAGTATATATGCCACAATGCAAAGATTGGTTGGGGGATGATGAGAATAGAGAAACTCAATCGATCTATATTACTTCATGCTGTTTTTTCCTCAAATTTAAAGTATTAGCTATACCACAATGCAAGTAATAATTGTACATATATGTATTAACATCGATTAATTAGTTAGCTGTTGTAGGAGTTTTAGTTGCAGCTCATAAAAGTATAAAAAAAAAAAAAAAGATCATGTGAGTGTTAGTGAGAGAGTAGTCAAATTATAATTTCTGTTTAAAAGTATTTGTGATGTAAAGTTTAATTTTTGTCCTCGTTAATTTAAAAAGAAAAAACTATTTTATATTGTGTAATTCGTTAAAACTTAGCTCATGTAATATATATTTTTTTTAATAAAAAAAATTCAGGTGGTGGGTCTTGGTGTGACCGGTAACAATAATCAATAAGCACTCTACTAAAGGAACTAATTAATGATAATCGCATATACACTTGTATAGCATGGTTGAATATATTGACCGCTTATAAAGGCATTACTGTTGAGAGTTGACGTTCACTTTCTTTGAGGGGTCATGGGATGAGAGGCAGGGGTTGTTATTAGTGGATGTAAACATGAAAATGATCATTAAAGCAACTCCTAATGATGATTTTGATGCTAATCGACTTTAACCCCTACTAATAAGCAGCCAATATACATGACGCATGGCTATTGGTTGTCAAACAACAGCTGAGGCAATTGCACCATAATTAGGACATAAGATTATGACGAATAAAAGTTTTAGTCGACTTAATTGTAGATGGAGGTTAAAGGGACAACCAAGAAATTAAAAAGCTAGCTTTGAATGGTTATGGTGGGGTCTTAGTCTAACTTTGAAAAATTGTTTTATATACACGTCAATTCATACGTGCACCACCGAACGAGTTACAATCAATAAGATTTGAAATCAATGCATTTTGGTACTGTAAATATGAATGCATTAAGCGGTAATATTCTAGCTATCACTTTTTATGAAAAGAAGTTGGACGGCATTAGCATAGCATCAGATGTGGATGTGAAGTAATGGACGTGCTTGCTTCTGAAAAATGGTCTTATCTTTGGTTGATAAAAATGAAACAAAGTACATTGTTGCTTGGGCACGGGCAACTCCAACTAGAACTCCAACTACAACTATAAATAGCTTATCTTTTATTCATATTTTGACTCCTATTAGTGTAAGTGGGCAGTGGCTTTTGAGTGTTTTGATTTGTTCCCTTTTGACAAGACTTCTTTAATATTCTTTTTTTGATTTGTTGGTTCCATTTTGTAATAACAAAAGAAAAAAACACAGACACAAATCAATCTTTAGAGATTTTGAACTCAAACTGAATTATGGTTTGGGTCTCATCAAGGTGTAGGGAGCACATGCGCGCATATATGGGGTCTTTAGGGGAGGGGTGAGGAGGCCAGGTGGTCCATCACAAACCTACCTGCTAGTAGCTAATTTAACTTCATTGCATTCCTTCTAAAAAAAAAAAACTTCATTGCATTTGCATGGGAGAATATATTAATACTAATATAAATTAAAAATGAAAATTAATGTCAGTGTTTTTGAAATGGTAGCGTAAAATAATGGTTGGTTCCTTTAGCCTACAGTAAGAGGCTTACTGTGGAGCATCAAATATGAATGGGATACGGATGGAACTATTACTGAGAGTGGTTAGATGCGTAGCCAGAATCACTACCTGAACTGGACTTTATATTATGCTACTATTTTGCATGAGATGCAGCAGAGCAGAGTGCTGGCAAATCAATTGACATTTGAGAATAAATAATTGAATCCATTTTTACATGAATTTTGTCCAGCGAATTAACCCTTCTTTTTTAACTTACATATATATATAGACTACAACATGGCAAGTAAATATTTTCCTTCTTTCCAAAAATAAATAAATAAAGAAAAATTTTATGTGTAGAAGCTTTAAATCAACAAAAGCCAATGCTTTCGCATATTATCTTTGTTTGCATAGTTGCAGCTCTTCAGCAACTTACCATAACAATTCACCTCTCCCCAAATCATGTAACTTGTGTGGATGATCTACCTTTACTGTATCATGAGAAACACCTTTTAGTTTGTTTATTCTCCCTTAAATTTAGGCCAGGGAACTGAGATCACAATATACACACACACACACACACACACACACACTACACATGGGGACTGGGCTTTAGTGAGTCCGATAGTCCACCCAATACGGTTTAGTCCTTATTTGTTAAAGATGGGTTCACTCGCAAATTGCTGCCCGTTGCCCATCAGAGGGTGCGGTAGTGGGTGCTTTGCCGCAACGAAACTTCTGTCGCTATGAACTTATCAGGATTGACATTACAAAGAACGCTGGCATCATTTTTGCATTGCAGATGAAGTTTTCAGCTTTCTTTCATGTTTATTTCCGCAGCCTGCAGGAATTAAGGGAGGTTGTTCGCCACCTCCCAGCAGTGAAATTAGCAGTTATGGGCAAAGAACAAGCATAGAGGCTACAATGGCAAAAATGACATGTCAACAATGCAAGATAATTATATGCAATTTAGAGAACAATGAGCACAAGAAGCATTTCATATCACAAAACTCAAATTCCAGTAACCATGCAACCAGCCACCAAAATCCTCTTTAATCCATAGCAAATGGAGATTCGGGTCCATATGTTCTCAGAATTGGTTGAATAGGTACATTAAGAAGCATAATAATGACTAAAAAAACGTGCACAGAGATTATCCAGCTTAGCTAGAATTTCTGAACGACAACTGAATTGGCAAGACCAGCTTGTTCTATTGTTTGCGTTGGATCACTTAGAAGCTTAGGTGGAAATCCCATCAGCTGCAGGTGATAATTCTGAGCACCGCCAGGTCTTGATGCATTAATGAAAGCTCGAATGTCATTCACGGTGTGGTGGTAATTGAAGTGGGCGATCATGCGGGTTCCATCTGCCAATCTTAGCTGAACAGAAGTAGATGGCAACGTTTCATCCACAACTAGACCCATGGAAGGACCCGGGGCAGTGTTGAGAGGAGTTGAATTAACTGTTGGCTCAGTTGCTGCAGGAGCACTGCTACCTAGAGTTCTTCCCACACCCTGAAATGGAACATGGCGCTGCTTCTCTGGCTCCTGCAAGACAATAAATAATGAAGTTCAATAAAGCTCAGCTAGCAATCTATTCAAAATATATTGTGAACAGCTGGCAGATGCATTTAGATAAAACATAATTATCATGTCAACTAGAACGCTGACTTGATAAAAATTATCTCTATTAGAGACTGCATTGCCGCTCTCCGAAATTCCTAACTAGAATGATTTGCAGTTATCCATGTATGAATTAAGGTAAGCATACAAAAGGCAAGTTAGACATAGGAAAGAAAGACTTACAGGATACTGTTCATCCCTTCTTATCAAATTGACATGAACCAAGGACCTTCTATCTGCAGGCTCAAGCTCCTTTGGACATTCAGACTTTCTAATACTCTGCATTAGAGATGTGAGAACATGATGTAACCATTAGCACATTAAAGCTGGAGGAGGGAAAATATTACTGAGAAAGAAATAGCAACATCTAAGTGTGGCAAATGAAAGCACATGCAAAATCTGCAAATTCTTTTCTAGATCATTACACAGTCATCACCAAATCAGGGGGAGAAAAGGAATTGCCAAACAGGCAATAATACCTGATTTATGCTTGCTCAAAAATTTTTCCACATTTAACAAGACATGAACAAGTTATAAGAACAGATGTCACCTACCTCCAACATACAAGTCCAAATACTTCTTTTGCTTCTATTTAGACAAATTTCTTTTTATCTTACTGAAACACAAATAATATTACCTCTATGAAAGATGCATTTTCAGGATCATCCAACCTCCTCAGAGGGCCATCATTTACAGTGAAACCATTTGACCAGAAAACAATATTGTGAATGACAGCCTCAGGTTGCTGAGGAGCAGATGGTACAGTTTCCCCTGAGAGTAATCTACCGGTCCCAGTAAAGCTTCTCGAGCTTGAAGATGGACGCAGCTGATCAAGAGGACCTTCAACAGCTCCCAGTTGCCTAGCTTGATTGAAGATTGCATCTACATCATTACTGTTACCCTTTGAAGGATCTTGAACAAGCATACCACTGCAGTAACAAATATAAGCCATTAACACAGGAAAGAATGGTCAAGCCCATCAGGGAAAATAAATGAACCCGATAGACTAAAGACAAGGACAAGATATATCAGATGCTAGAAAATACAATCCACCAATTCATATTTGTGGCTCAGCAATGATAGTAACCATCTGAAGTTAATGTTGAAACCACTGTCCCTTCCTATTTGATAATTCAGAACTTCTGAATTTCATGCATTGCAAACAGCTATAAAAGGCCCAAAATATAATCATCCTTTTTTCTCTCCAGAATAGGAAAAGACCGCATCAGGTAGACAATTTAATTTTTTTGTCAATGACTGATATATAACCTCACAATTTAATTGCTCGTGTCATTGTTAAGAAATAAAATAGAGGCCTTTATTGAAACTGCCAAAACTGTACATGCAAAGACAATGAGTCAGCTGTTACTTCATTCTTGCAAAAATAAGTCAATAAGAAGTTCATAGTCGGTGCCTAGAAAAGGCATGATTGACTCTCCAGTGATCAAGAAGAGTGAAGATAACAGTCCAATCGAGAAAAGATAGTAGTTTTCAAGAACCAAAGCATAAACATTCAATACACGTATAGCTCAGCTCCTCCTCATCTCTAGGTAACTTTTCAAAAGAGGCTATTCCACTCAAATCCAAAATTATTAACCCACTTGTTAGAAAGCACATAAAAGTTCGCATCATATGGGATAAACAACAAATGGCAACACAATATCTACAATCAACACCTATACAAAAGCTTGTACTCGAACACTGCAAGAAACCTTTTGAATGTTGCAGCCACAATTCGAAAGTTAAGCTAAACTTCAAGAACCTCTCCCTATAGCTAAAAATAGGTAATTTTTTTCGAGATTGTTCTCAATTCACAACATTAAGCATCACTATCCTCAACCCAAAAAAAAAAAATCAACTTTAAACATGTCAAACATCAATTTAAAAAAAAAAATCGTATCTAAGATTAAATTCCAAAACACTGTGAAAAGACAAGGTGCGGTATTCAATTTCCAATTGCACATAATATTATGAAATTATTCAAAGGATAGAATTTTTAGGAGTCATAGAGAGTAAATAGATAGAATTAGAGATTAACCTTTTTTCGCCACCAGTGTAATACTCTTGAGGAGCATCATCGTCGCTGTCGGAGTCGGGACCGGTGTGGCGGTTAAGATCGGAGAGAGTGCGGATACCTCCGGCACGACTGGTGGATGATTTGGATGACTTTTTGTCCTTGGATGCCATTGGTGGTTTGGTCGGATTGTATTGGAAGCAAAGAGAGAAGCGATGCGAAGACTGAGTGTTTGCAATTGCAGCGGTGTTGGATCCTATTCCTGCCTTACCTTGGCTTCTACTAATTTTAATTTATTGTCGCTATTCTATTACACGCTCTGTAAAAAAGCGCGTGGGTTGAGTAGTTTTTTTATTTAATTTATGTTGCCGTGTTGCCTTGCTGCTATTGCTTTGGTATGAATAATATCTAGAGATTAACACCTTTTTTAAGCTACTAAATAATGGTTGATACGTATAAGTTAGTAATCTTCTCTTGTAATTTCATACCAAATGATAATTTTTTTTTTAATGTATGAGCATGGATGTGGCGAGTAAGGGAATTCAAATCCCCACCTCCCTTTACATGTGTTGACACACTCATCCTAATCAAATTGGTTATATCAAATGATAATTGATAACATAAACAGTAAGTTTTGTACTGTTAACAAAAATGGTAATTGATAAATAGAAAATAAATAAATATATGTTGTCCAACAGTAAATAGGAATATTTTTTGCTAAGAAAATTAATAAAATGGGCTTTGACATGACAACTAATTAGGAAAGAAAATCAATTAATTTGCACATCAAATGTTAGTAAATCATATTTTAAAAAGTTTGTAGACCAATATATATATATATTGTAACATTATTTTTGGGAAGAGATTATGATTTTAGAAATTCAATTGATAAATCATCTCCAAATATGAAATTTGGGAAGCCTTGGCCTACCAAAAGCAACGTGTACCTCTTTCAAACCGAAGGTTATAAATATACAAGATTAATTGATTGATAAAAATAATTTATGTTTAAGAGTCTGAGTCACCACAATGTTTTTATTGTAAATATATTATAACTTTGTAAATAATGTGATAAAGGCGGCTGTGGGTTTATACTTCTCAAAGTTCCTCTACTACTCTACCCCAAATCATATTATTGTCATTGTAAGGGGTTATTTTGATTATTGCCGCTGCTTGTGTGGCTATGGGTCTGTCTAAATATGCACTAAAGATTAAAAAAAAAAAATTAGCTAACAGCAGTAATTAGTGACGATGGACCCGACTTCTCCAATCACATCAAACACCGCAGCAAGCAACGACTATAAGTACGTCTGTGATTCTAAAATCATGTTCAACGATAGCCAAAATTCTATTAATAATCCATCAACTTCTCACTTTGACGCTCCTCCGCTTAAGGATCTAGTTGGCCGTTTCTGACTCTTATCTGAATCGCTGGCCAGGACCCAGATGATCAAGGCAAGGGAGACTTCTCGTTGGGAGGCAGAAAAGAGGAGAATGGAGCTGGATGCCCAGTTGACTCGCTTAATGTTGGATACCCAATTGAAGATTGCATCTACTGTTGCTGCTAATGCTAATGGGAAGACAGTTGCTAAGAAAAGGAAGCGAATCCAAGAAGAAGACCAACATGAATCATCCATCTCCCGTCAAAGGCAATTTTCATATTTAATTTCAAAATATTGTATATATATATATATATCTATACATACCATCCATCTCCACGTCTAATTGCCCAAGTATTTCCATTCTTGATTGCAGGAAAGGAGCTTTATTGCTGTGTCTGCTTCAGTGCAACTTCAGCTTTTGAGGCCTATTATGCCTGCATCCTTCATGCGAGCTTCACATTGTGTTGAAATGATATAAATTTTTATACATGCTCTCTGGTCGGGACATACTCGTGGCATAGAAGAGAATGTTTACATAAAGTTATAGTGTCCACTGAATTGGTTATGAATCAAGGCAAGAACATCCAATAGTATAGACTTCGGTTCCAATAACAGCAGCATTTACCTATAATGCCTGTGCGTTCAGTATCTAATCTCTTCCTCTACTATTCTCAACATAAATCTAACTGACGTCTGCTTGTAGCTTGATCAAAACCTCGACTACTTCTTTGGTTTGCAATGGTAAGTAGAGCCCTTCGCCTGTTCATGGCACTCTCAATATATTCTGATATAGGTGGAAGATTCCCTTGTTCTCCATCTGTATCTACCTGTCCTCGGATTATCTATCAAGCCCATGAAAAAAGGTTAGCAAGCAACAACAAACACTGCCAGAAAATCTTAAGAGAGACTCACCTTTGATGCCCATGACCGTTCTGCTTGTTGACATACATCCCTAATATCCCTTCCCGACATTCTGAGTGCAGAAACACAAATGCATAAGCAATAGGCAAGTGAGCAATCATCTACTTATGAGTGAAAAATTAAAAAAACCAAACCATGTTAATTTGTTGTTGGAAAATAGGACAGATCAAATATCAATCTCAACAGTTTTATATTATCAGTTCAAATTGTGAGCTATGAAAAAGTTAAATTAACAAGGCATGAATAATATCTGAGTATTGCATTCCCACTTTCAAAGCCATGTTCATAGAGTTTTAGCCAAATTACTAGGCATATTTTCAGGACAGCAATTGTTCCCATCCAAATAAGTAAAGAGAGTAAAGAAATTGATTTGTTGAACTTACCCGTCTGTCACTCTGGCAAATTCCTCTAAATCAGATTTCTTAAGATGCTTTGCATACTGGGTGGCAATATCCTGGCGGTTCTGTTCATCGGGTAGCCCAAAAGTAATCATTGAATCAAACCGGCTAGTAACACAGGTCAAACATGAGTTAGAAACATTCTAATTAGCTCAGATTATTACCATAACAATAGAGAAGAATATGCAACAATATACCTGATCAAAGCAGGATCAAGGTCCTGTTTTCTATTTGTTGCAGCAATAACAACCACTTTCTTGTCCTGTTCAAATCCATCAATCTGCGCCCATTATCAAATAGCAAAACAAGCTTAGTCATGTCAGGCCAAATTCATATTTCCAGCAAGAAAAGCATAATAAGATCTAATTTATGGAACAAGCATCCAAAAAAACTCCAAATGCTACTTGAAAGAAGTGCAGCATATTAAAACAAAACTTTTCAGTAGTATATAGAAGTATGAGTTCTTGCTGGTCCATGGAATTTGTATGGAAGCAGAACTCAAGGAGTAGTTGACGACAAAAAGGGCATATTAAGCATTGTTAAATTATAATATGCATACTTGTTCTCCAGGAGATTTTGATAGACTGACACCGTAAACCACAGTAACAACAAACAGCAAGATGCTCAATGATATGAATGAAGTACTAGCAGACCAGGCCCATGCTTGCTAAGCTGAGGGAAATGGAACTCTATTCTCACCTGTCGCAGTAAAACTGACAAAATTCTACGTGTAGCTTCATGCATTTCATTATCACGAGCAACAGCAAAAGAATCAACCTGTTTTAACAATGGAATAATAAGAAAGCGGGATAGAGAGAAAAATTAATTATCAAATGAGTTGTGTAGCTTGTACTGCAACTGGGGGCTATGAACATGAAAAATAAAAACTTAGGAAGAAACTATCCAGTAAGTTACTTCATCTAGGAATATGATAGCACCATTAGGAAGCTCATTAGCAAGAGCAAAAATTTTTCCTAACAAGCGTTCACTTTCCCCGTAGTACTTTGACAAGACCACCTCCAATGGCACATATAGCAACGGTACACCCTGTCAAGGCACAAGTAACATGCGCACATTATTTAGTGTTGAGTTGAAATTTTATATCAAGAATGAAGCAATTGGCATATCAAAAACTCAAGCAGGCATTCAACAGGATAAACGTCTTCTTTCAGGAAGCTGTTACAGAAATACCAGCAATTCTTGTCTTTATCAAATTCAAATTCTTTCAGCACAGATAAAGGGAATAACAATCCAAGCCAAACATAATAAAAGGAATAACAATCCTAGCCAAACATCACTTACTTAAGGACACCTTAGGCATACCTAAAGAACAAAAATCTGACAAAGTTCTTATTAATACAACTAAAAAAAGTATAATCAAAGGTCACTATGCTTTGAGTTTTACAATGAGAATATCTAGAGTAACACCAATTCTCAAAGCAATTGAATATGATTATCAAGACAACAGAAGAATGCAAAGGAAGGATTGCTAAAGTGCTGGCAGCTTACTGCTTGAGTAGCAATAACACGAGCGCAGGATGTCTTCCCTGTGCCTGGAAATGATAATAAGTTGTAAGTAAGCTTGCCCATTGATCAACTAAGCACAGCTAGCACTGCACTATAGATTATGAACCAAAACAAAAGATTATAGAGCCAACTGACTGAATACCATTGAGGAATCTTAGAAAATAAGATATCCATTTCCATAACCATTTCATTTCCTAGTCTGATGGCTTAAACAACTCATTCATTTGATGTTACCACTCTCTTCCAGACCCAATGTTAAAAAATTGTTGAAATTAACTATTGAATCATTAAAAATAATTAAGGCAAAAATGTTTATCCTCAAATTCATAAAACAAAAACAGCACAAAGGCACACCTATATATGCTTACAACCCTTGACAGATTGACAACAAAGAAAATCTACAGCAATTGCATGTAAAGTATTCTTACACATTTACAAGTGAATCAAAATGCACTTTCAGGAAATTGTTCCCTGAGATCCAGGCTAGAAGACAAACCTGGTGGACCTTCAAAAAGCACAGCTCGAGGTCTATTTGACTCAAACTTTCGCCGTGTTCCACGAGCAATATCATCATATACTTCAGGACTATGCAGAGCCAACAAGATTGTATCTTCTATCTCTCTAGATAATGACCCATTAAAGAGATTAATCAATAAGCAATTTTGTTCATACAACTAGAAGCATGGTACTTAAACCACCAGAAGGGCAAATATGTGGCAAACACAGTTTGTCAATTCCTCATTACTATGGCCACGTATGTGTACTCTTCTTCAAATCTCACATGGACAAACAATTAAGATTTATTTTATCACTCCTGCCTCATAAAGAAAATCAATCAACAGCCAGCCCCACATCAGGTATGAGACCCTAAGATAATGGGATGGAGAAGCTTTGTACCTTTTGGAAGTAAAATATTTTCCCTGATATTTGTATAATTCCATACCATTTATTTAATCAAGAAATTCTTTAAAGGAAACAAATTGAATTTGGCTAGCATATAGAGCAAGTGGTGCAAATAATGCTAAAATCTCCACATATTAGGACTTCATAGAGAAAAATGCCATTCATATCGAAATCTATTGATGTTCAATTGTTCTGGCATAAAAATTGACCAACAATAACAGCAGCTGTACTTGCAGTTCTTTAAACACTTACAAATATAAACTCATTGTATCATTACCGAAGATTAAGTAGTGTGCTAACAAACATAAGACTAAACTAATGTAAACAAAATGTAACAATAAAGGATGTAAGAAAAAGACACTCAATTTACATACCTTTTTTGCTGATCATACCCTGCAATATTTTCCCAAGATATCTCACTGTCGGAAGCATTTATATGTGGTTCATCAAGTCCATATATTCTTACTCCCATGGAATCCAGAGTGGAAACAGATTTGTCTGCAGATGGCATCCGTGCAGCACCTTCTCCAGGCTTTCTTTCCGAGGTCTTTAATCTCCCACCAGCCAATTGTAAAACAGACACCAGAGCATCAAGTTCTGTGGTGCTCAAGCTCCCACCCTTTATAAACTCAATTTCCTGAAACAAGTTGGATGTCTTTAGAAGAATCATGTTGTAGTATAACAGACCAATTACTTTCCAGAAATGTACTCACTGCTTTATCTGCACTAATGAGTGAACGAAAGAAGAGAATACATAGATCTCCCTCAGCTGAATTCACATCAACAGAGTGCCCTTTATCCAGACCAGCTTCCTTGTGGTTTTCTGGACTTCTAAGCGTTAGTTGCCAGGCAACTGAACTGAAATTGTGTGATAAAAACAGAGAGATTTAGCATGCAAAACGATGAATGAATAACAAGCAAAATGACAAGATAAAACATAATAACAATGAAAACAATTAACTTATTAAAATTCAATACTCTAGGAACAAGTTGAAAGACAATGAGAAGCTAATTTCACTCAACCTGTCCCAAGCACGTACTACCATATCTGAACCACCAGCACGCTCATCAACCTTCAATCCAAGATTTGAAACCAGGTTGGCAATCAAGTGCGGAACATCAGATGCAGGAGGAATTTGAAATTTGATTGTGACCTATTACGTAGCACAATCCTGTCAGAAATGATCCCACGAAATCGTGATAAGATTAATTATGAAGAAAAAACGGAGTGCAATCAGATGGATTTGTGAGATAAAACAAAACAACAGAACTGCCGGCTTACATTTTAGAGAACAAGATAAGATTTGACATAAGGCATAGACTTCGAGAATAAGAAAGAAAGCATAAATTGTTAAAAAAGTGGACAGTAGAAATAGTAATAGTACAAGTATACAACCTTTGGACCCTTGACAGCAACAGTGAAGCGGGGGTAAGAACCGAACTGAATTCCTTTGGCTTTGAGCAAGTCTTCAATTCGCTGTCTTTCTTTCTTGGCAATCTCCTCCAAGTCCTTATAATTTGAAGGAGACTGTGAGGGATTGGCAGCAGCCTGCAGAAAGGTGAGTTATAATATAATATTAATCAACTCAAAGACATTGTTTCCACTTTCCACCACCAGGGTATAAAATTGGTTAGATGAAAATTGGAGAACCTGATCAGAATCAGCAAAGGATACTTGTAGCACGCTGCCAACTCCAAAGAAACCAGCAAAAACAGCTGGAAGTATAGAGTGCAGGCGATGAATTTGTGATGCAGCAGAACCAATATGGTGATAGTGCTGGTGATGATAAGACACTGCAAGCATTTGCCAATCATTAATTATATAATGAATATACAGCGAACTTTTTTTTTTTTAAGCAATGAATACTAAACCAGGCTGGCTGGAATTCCAATGAATTTACATAGTTCATTGAAGAAAAGAGAAGAGAAGCTAAGCTTACGATGATGGATACGGCGAAAGAAGTGGTCATGGGAAGGGGAAGGTGAAGGTGAAGGTGAAGGTGAAGGGGAAGGGGAGAGGTTTAGGGTTTTAAGACAGGAAATTGGGCGCCATGCCCGAGCTGCTCTCAGCAGTCGCCCCAAAGTCGCCATGATCAGTCTGCGTCTCCACCTCCCTCTTCCTCTCCCCTGTGTCTACAAAATTTATGATTTTTAGCTGCGCGGTATATGGAATGACTGACTATGCCTTTTTTTTTTATTTGAACAGGAGACTATGCCTCTTCTATTCTACTTTCTGCGACCTTGTACAATTCCTCAATGTAAATAGAATGTAACGGGGGTGTTTACCTTCTTGTTGTTGTTTTTTTTTTAAAAAAAATAAAAAAAATAAATAAATATATATATATATATATATAAGTAAATTACTATGTATGTGAATAAAAAAATTTTTTTAGACTCGTGATGGTAAAGAAATTATTAAATATATATTTTGATATTATTATTATTTAATTAAATAAAAAAATTAAAAAAATAAAAGTGTTATATATTAATATAACAATTTAATATAATTATAATTCATAAAATTTTGATAAATTGTTTGTTTAAATAATTGTATGATATTTCTTCAATAATTTTTATAATTATTTTTTCGACTCTAGTATTAATTTTATATAAAAATTATTATAGTCATAGTTAATTATAAGATAGTAATAAATTATTTAATAAAAATTTAAAAAATAATAATATATAATAATTATACTACTTTTCTTATATAACAAAAATACTATTATCAAACAGATTATGTGCTATTTTTTTAAAATATAATTATAAATGCAAGACAAATAAAATTTTTATTAATTTAATTTTAATTCCTTATTTAAGAAAATTTAACTTAATAAGTTTTTAAAAATAATAAGAGTATTTTTTAACTTATATGTCAATCTAATTTTTCAATATT